>MJUU01031426.1:99939-112433 GCA_002080025.1 Modiolus philippinarum | reverse complement strand
TATGGTGTGAGGTTCCTCACTGTGTTGAAGACCATATGGTGATCCCTAGATGTTTTGTTTTTGGTCGTTTTAACCTGGATATGGGATGTTGTCTCCTTGACATTTACCCCATTTCCTTTCTTTTTCATACCTTTTATAATCATTTATTGAAATAATTTAAAGTTTAAAATTATAGTCTGAATTTCGGTCAGACACCCCAAAAAATGCCTTAGGGTCAAAGAAATAAATGTCTGTCCGAACATTAACGCCAAAGTAAAATGCTAAAAAGTCCTTTCTTAGACAAAGGGCAAGTGTAATTAGCGAGAAGAAAGAGATTTAACCATATTCGCGGTATTTTATTTCTTGGGCTGCCCAATTTAGGGATTGGACTGCCATCTGTTAGAAGCTCTCCATCACAGAATGAATTCATACACATTTATATCCTTCTAAATACAAATACCACCTACGAAGTGTCACTGAATGCAATTTCAGTAGATTTGATATGTTTTGACACCTTTGTAAAATTCTTACCATAGTACATATACCTATTAAAAAAAAGAAAATAAAACTGAATTTTCAAACAGTTAATGCTTATAAAATCTCAAACTTAAAATTGGTTTTCGTTCTCAGTGTCCTTCAGAGAGTATTATCATCCGAAAAAATGAAAAATGCCTACTCTACACATAAAATGCTTCATAACTTCATATTTGGCAGGTATGTTTCATATGATTTTACTAAATTTTCAATAGCATTTGAGCATATTTGAAAATGGTCCTTCAAAGCTTAATTGTCATAGTCCTTTTCATTTGAATAAGAAATTGCTTTGTAAATAGTTACATAATGAAAATTGTAGAGATGTGTACTGAATAGGGTAATGTAATATAACTGACAATAGCGTTAAGAATCACAAACAATTTTGTACCTATATCCAATAGATGTTCCACCTTTGTGTGACATCATCATATAAAAATCGTAAAGTTCGTCGTCATTTGGATGCGTGTTTGGACCAAAAATCTCTCCAAATCTGCAAATTTAAAAACCAAGAAGAAATAAACAAATAAACGAAACAGACCGGTGATACTCATGTAACTTATAAAATGCAACGCTTGTCGTCTGCGACAATAGTGGTGTTAGGCTATGTTATATCGTTGTGTGATGCTAGAATGCAGCAGATCTGTTCTTATCTTGTAAAACTAGATTTTAATGTTTAACACGGCAAATGTCTTATAAGCAGGAGATGCCTACTCTATCGGTGCAACTGATCCCATCCATGGTTTATATTGGGTCCGTGTTGTTCACCTGTATACCGGTATGTTAACCAGTGAAGGATATGGAGTTAATGCACATGACACAAAGTCTTTACAAATACATGATTAAACCAAGTGTGTCTTCGTTTTTCTTTTCTGTCCTGTGCTCATGTGGTGTCCTTGTTCCTTGGTGTTGCCATTGTTCCTGAATTGTTTGTTTGTCGACTGACGGTTCGGTTCTTACTTACTTTCCAACACTGAACCGACATATTTGGTACATAGGAAACTGCACAAACTTTCAATAGCTGTAAGTTTGAAATTACATGTATCAATATCTTGTTGTCAATATCATTGCAATAGTTTCACGTTGAATTTCATTTCTCAGAAACTGTAATATCAATATCCGATTTCTTTTCCTGTTTGAACTTTTTAGGGGTACATTCAAGTATTGCACATCTTGTGTAAAACAAAAAACCTTCGATAGGATTTTATTTGTAAGTTAATGTGTAAGTACATCTATCAGTTTTAATGATAAATATAGATTACACCACAAGATCCCCTTCATTACCATATTTTATCCACTAGAGATAGTTAAAATTAAAAAAAAATTAATTGCGAGGCTTGGCAAGCTTTTCACTTTTTTTTAATTAAACTTGTCAGAACCAGTTTTAACATCACATATCATAGAGAATATCAATACACTATTACACGAAGGTCTGACACCTGCAAAGTAACAATGCTGAGTGGCTTTGCCAACATTTTTCAATAAATTTCATTTCCCAGGAAAAGATATACACCCCTTTAAGACGTTAAGTTCATTATCAATTACGTTAAATTCATTATCAATTACAAGATGGTAAACATAATTAGAGTCGTTTGCTTTGATATTTTTTCTTTTAGATGGCAATTAAGATAACTGGCATATTCATCTCATTGTCCCATACAAAGTTTCTCTACTTAATTTGTACATAATATCATTTCAATTGTTTGAGAAGGGTGCCGAAATATTGCGCTAGTGGTGTGGTGTCGAATCATATAAGGTTATTCTGGAAAATTCTTCAAAATCTCACAAATCCGGCCTGAAAGCGATGATTTCAGTCTTAGTGTCAAACATTTGTTAAGGATGTACTCTGTTTTCGAGCCAAAACTTTAAAGTTTTAAACTTTTTTCCAACCTTGATTCTTACCCTATAAAATCAATTTATGAAGAAAAAGTCATAGGTTGCTGTGGAAATTATTTTGCTACAGTATTTAGAAGTGACCCATTTTAACACTTTTTCTCATTTTTAGGCATTTTTGCCTATTCTTTTACTATTTCCATACATCAAAATCTAGCTTTGAATATTCAACCTTTTCTCATACCTTCTGAAGCAGTAAATAGAAGGAATGGACAAATTCAACCTCCAAAAACCATATGCTTGTATTGATATAAGAAAGTTTTGTCCAATTTTCGAGCTTTTTAGGGGCAATTTCAGTATTTTATTTTTCCCTAAAAATGTAGACTTTCAAATTCTTTAACAGCTATTGATTTGAACTTCATTTGTTTTGTGATTTTTAATTGAAAAAATATGTAAAACAATATTTAAAAAGAAAAATAAATCTTAAATGCAATTTTTATAATAAAATGGCCTTTTCTAACTCAACCTTTTGGTGAAAACTTGACATAAATCAACGAGTCAGATTTGCATTTTGTATATACAAAATATATACTCTGAAACTACTTGATAGAAATGAATGCTTTATTGTGTAAATTCAATGCTTTTGTACATAAAATATAATTATTTTTTAGAGTTATTACCAAACGAGATTTCAATGAGATCGAAACATGACAAGAATACATCCTTAATACAGTACTCTCTCGTTATACCGCCCATCTTTGTTGGTGGCCCCTTACTTATCACCAGACATTTTCAAGGTACAATTTCTAATCTTTGTATCCCAATGCAACATTCCCATGTACTTGTTAGATTGATATTAGATCAAAATCTAAAAATTGACACAGATTTACGACTTAAAACTAAATATGTAATCGACGATGTTAAATTTCCTAATGTGGATTTCTCATTTCTGTTATATATATTCGGTCAATATGTTTTTTACCTGATTAAAAGCATACTCCAAATACGAATAAGTTTCTTACTCACTAAATACTACTTGTGTTTGGTTGCTATCAAGAGTAGTTTCATCAATGTACTGAGTTTTCAATTTGATGTGTGTGTTGATTTGATACACTCTCATTGATCAAGTCATCTGGACATGCATTTGACATATAGTCATCAAAATGTAATTGATGATTGCTGTCAAGGTAAAGGGTCGTGCTTTAAATCATGCTTGATGACTATATGTCAATTATATGTCCAGCTGACTCGAGCAATGAGAGTTATATGCTCTTATGATCTGTTCAGTCTATCAAATCAGCGTGCGCATTAAATCTGAAAATTCAATCTGGACGGAATGTAACTATCTCGTAACTTACAATTGATTAGTTAACACAGTCAGTCTAGGTTTTCCTCAGTTTCTCAAATAAAACAAGACTTCCGAAGGGCCAGTTTACTAGATATGATCGTTTTTTTTTCGTCAAAGTGAAACGTCTGTTTGCATTACTTATCTTACCCTTTGGAGAATATGTAATAGTTTGATAGTCTTGATGCAACTGGTCCAAGATATGGATTCAATAATAACTGTAAATAGATAGTGTAATCCTTGTATAATATTATATTATTGGTATGTATTTCTATAAAAAAACGAATGCACTTATTATTGCTAACGTATAGTAATCATGCAATACTTGGTAATATTTAATACAAATATGACCCTAAAACATCGGCAATCCCTTTTTGATTAATTAAACAGGAAATGTGGTCACACACCTCACACAAAAACCATGATATTGAGATGTCAATAATAATCAAATATTACAACTAAATTAAGATCTTGAAGATCTTTAAAGCCAGGTACGATCAAAATCAAAATAATATGAAAAAGAAAGTAAAATGGGGCAAATGTCAAGGAGACAACATCCCATATCCAGGTTAAAACGACAAAAACAAAACATCTAGGGGTCACCATTTGGTCTTCAACACAGTGAATATTCGAATACGAACCCGTACAAAAGTATCGATTTACCATAGAATCCCGATGGACTGTCAGTATTTGACCAAGATATAAACTGATATCACAGACCTATCATGTATGATAAAAACATCAATCAATCATGAACTTGTTGTAGGAGTTATATGTCATTGTCGTGATACTTTGTGACCATAAAATTTTGCTTTTTCACAATTTTGCCGCACAATAACTATAAAACTAGAATAACTACGGCCACGGATACCCCCGCCCGCACCTCTTCAAGAATCTATTTTTAAGGCTAGAAAGTACAATTGTATTGCTATAGATAATTTATAACGGCAGATAACTCATTCATTATTCTGGATGATAAAATAAAAATTAACCATTCGCTATAACCAATTAAACTTGTACTTAAACATTACGTCAGTAAAGATGCAAAACTACAATGAAAGTATGTAATATGAGAAAAATCTGGGAAAAAATTATTATATAGTGTACATCTACAATTTATAATAGAGCTCCTGCATGGGTTTCATAGAATTATGTTTAGTGGTTAAACAGGAGTAGTGGATATCTGAGAAATTGACTAAAACGCAAAACTTAACCGGACGTGACGGACGGACGGAAGGACGGACAAGGGTAACACTATATGCCCCTTCCACATTCTTGGGCGGGGCATAAATATTGGGTAACAAAATGCATAGTGCACATCTAAAATATGTAAATACACTTTCTGTAAAGGTTTTATGGAATTCTGTTGAGTGGTTAAGGAGGAGTAGCGGTTGCAAGGCGGTGACAACGTGGTTTGCATTGAGCTAAAATGAAAAATTTGAAGGAAATGTCAAAACTCTAGAAAAAAAGGAATTATGTTTTGTTAGTTAATCTCAGTATGATAAGCTTCCTTGTATTTCGTTAGTTATGATCAGTGCACTTTACATTCCTTGCATTTTGTTAGTTATGATCAGTGTACTTTACATTCCTTGCATTTTGTAAGTTATGATCAGTGTACTTTAAATTCCATGTATTTTGTTAGTTATGATCAGTGTACTTTACATTCCTTACATTTTGTTAGTTATGATCAGTGTACTTTAAATTCCTTGTAATTTGTTAGTTATGATCAGTGTACTTTAAATTTCTTGCATTTTCTTAGCTATGCTCAGTGTACTTTATATTCCTTGTATTTTATTGATTATGATAAGTGTACTTTATGTTCTTTGTATTTTTTGAGTTATGATAAGTGTACTTTATGTTCTTTGTATTTTGTAAGTTATGATAAGTGTTCTTTATATTCCGTGTATTTTGAACAGATATATCATGATAAGAGTGCGGGCAGTAAAATTTCTTAAGCCTGAAAGGCGAGGGAAATTTAGACCCAAGACTTGTATTTTTGGCAAATACCCCGACGTTCATGATATATCAGTTTAATTACACCGAATGTCTCTGTCATTAAAGCGCACAGATGACTTCGGGACAAATACCACGGTGAAGGAGTATTTTCCAAAAAAAAATACAACGTCTATTAACCCATCAGAATGCAGATTACTTACATAAGGTGTAATTAAGTTAGTTATGATCAGTGTACTTTATATTCTTTCTATTTTGTTAGTTATGATCAGTGTACATTATGTTCTTTGTATTTTGTTAGTTATGATCAGTGTACATTGTGTTCTTTGTATTTTGTTAGTTATGATCAGTGTAATTTATGTTCTTTGTATTTTGTTAGTTATGATTAGTGTACTTTATGTTCTTTGTATTTTGTTAGTTATGATCAGTGTAATTTATGTTCCTTGTATTTTATTAATTATGATCAGTGTACTTCATGTTCTTTGCATTTTGTTAGTTATGATCAGTGTACTTTATATTCCTTGTATTTTGTTAGTTACGATAAGTGTGCTTTATATATTCTTTGTATTTATTAATTATGATCAGTGTACTTTATGTTTTTGTATTTTGTTAGTTAATATCAGTACATGAAGCTTCCCTGTATTTTATTATTTAATATTAGTGCGCTAAGCTTCCCTTTGATTTACAACTTTAGTATTTTATTATTTGTTAGGTATTTCTACTTACCTTTTGTACAGGTCTTGGGAAATTTGTTTCAGGAAATATACCTTCAATAAAAGGACAGTGTTGGCTTTACATATAAACCTCACAGTATAGGAAGATGTACGCCTGAAATATCTTATTTTTCCTTTCTGTATGCTGTTTAACGTTTTTGTAGGAAAAACACGAATAAACATGTCTGGTTAGCATTGAACATGTTTTCTTGTTCCAAGACACATTTTATGTTTTACATGTTGACGAAATGTGAATTACTGATTGGTGTATAGGGAATGCCGTTTTTAAGAAGAAAGATGTTGATTACAAATGTAAATGTCTGCAAAAATCGGTGATCTCAACAGTCAACCAACTAGAAAAGACCAATCTCTTTGCTCAAATTTGTCTTTATGTGTCCATATTTATATGATTAGCCTATTAAAGGGTAAGCAACATATTCACAAGAGGACAACCTACTGTGCTTTCTTTTCAATAGTAAGAATATCCATTTACCAAAAATTTCAGTTGTTCACATATTCTGTTACATTTGCACTGTATGTCTGTTTGCAATTACAACTGTAAGCTTATTGCAATTTTTCTTATATTGTATTGATATCGCAAGAATCTTAACAATGCAGATACCTACATAATCAAAATATTTTATGAAAGCGAGTTTAAGGGCTGTATGTTAAGTTTTTCATGAAAAACGACCAAATATTTATCATTATAATTCAATAAAGTGGCATTAGAAACTTAAAATCTCAAATTGAAAATATCTAAGAATAACATTTGTACAATGTAAACCCCTTGTAAATGATAAAATATTTTCTTCTCAAAAATACAGAAAAAAGTTACTTGACCTGTTGATTATTCAAGAAAACATAAGAAAGGCTACAGATATTAAAGAATGTCAATAAGATATTTCAGGTGCACATGTTCCAATACTGTGAACCTTTTTCTAACAGAATTTCATGAATGAATTGTTTTACATGATTATTAACATCTAGCCTTTCCAAACATAAAGGAGAACAGGTTTTGCGATTTTTTTTCAGTAGGATATTTAAAAAGCATGACACTAAACAGACAATATAGTCATTTCTTGTCAAACTTTTGATACAATTACGTTTCGATATAACACGTATTCCGAATGTTAAATATACAGAGTAACACAAACGTAGGCTGTAAACAATCCGCTAAAAATATAATAATACAATACCTCCATTTGTAAGACATAAGGACTGTATCACTGGTGTTCCGTCTTTGTTCTCTCTGTTATTGTGTCTGTAAATTTGACAACAGTATTATTCAACTCTTTACTGATTTTTTCATTAGAATATTTTGTGATTCAGTTTTCTTTTAGTGTTATTTAAACATTATGGAGTGATCATATGAAAAAAACATGGTACATTTTTAGCTCATCTGACCAAAAGGTTCAGTGTGAGCTATTGCCATCACTCGTCCGTCGTCTGGCTGTCAGCCGTTAGATTTTCACATTTTTATCAAATCCTCTGAAAAAATGAGGCAAATTCAACAAACTTTACATGAATGATGTATGGAAAGTCCTTATCAAAGATTGATAATTTTGTTCTGATCCGACAAAAAAAAATCGCCAGCGCAGAACATAGTTTTAACATTGGACCCTATGGAAAATTCATCATTGTCATCATCTACTCTGAAACTATTAAAGTAAATTTTACTAGCATGCATTAGAATGATGAATAGAAAGTCCTTTACAGAGATTGCTCATTTTGTTCTGATCCGACAAAACATTTCCGCAAGCGCAGAACATAGTTTAAACATTATAGACCCTAGGGGAAAGCATCATTTTCATCTTCTCTTCTGAAACCGCTGAAGCAAATTCAACCAAATTTAATAGGAATGATTTATGGAAGTTACTTTCCAAATATTGCCCATTTCGTTCCGATAAAAGCATGGGCGCGAGCACGAAACTTATATTCAACATTGGACTCTATGATCCCCTATGGGAAACATCATTATCATCAACTCCTCTGAACCCACTGAATCAAATTCAACAATACAGGTATGACGTGTGCCAGCGGAAAAATCCTAAATAACATGGTTAGAATGTTTTTCCTTTTATGATTAACTAATTTGACACTTCATGTTAATTCTTTATTATTAATTTACGTTTAACAAATTTTTATACATCTCAATGGACTGACACTTTACACCTTAGCTGGTAATTGATTTCCATAAATAATCTGTTTGCTAATTTCTGAAATCGTTCTTATTTATACAATGTTTTTCATGTTTCCATATGCTATACTTTGTAATATTAGCAATATTTATTAGACTATTTTAGGAGTTGGATTTCTCAATTCCTCTGAAACCACTGAAGTAAATTCAACTGAACTTTACAGGAATGATTTATGGATGGTACTTAACAAAGAATGCTAATTTTTTTCTCTCCCGACAAAAAAAACATGGCCGCCAGCGGGGGACTTACTTTAACATTGGACCCTTTGAGAAAACATTATTGCATTAACTCTAGATCTGAAAATTTAATTATGGATGAAGCAAATCCGATTCGACAAAAACATGACTGCCAGCGCAAAACAAAAAAAAAATGCTTTTAAGGTAGATCGACACTAATGCACGGCGCAATCGATTGGCGCATTGGCGAAACACAAGTCGGACAGGGAATTGCCTTGATTTTCAAGCCGGGATATTCCTTAATTGGCCTCTTCATTGTGACGTCATACAATTGCCTTGATTTTCAAGCCGGGATATTCCTTAATTGGCCTCTTCATTGTGACGTCATACTAAATTGACTTGCACTTTCCCGCGAATTAGCTCCCTTTTCCCGTAAATATTGTCTTTTCGTAAATTATATGAAATATCTCTCTTAATCAAGACATATAGATTCTTTAAGCTCAACATACAGCTGAATGATATACCTCTGAAATGTCAAAAAAAATCTATTTGATATTTATTTCATATGAAAGCTGAACAATAAGCATGTTCTCACATTTCCCTACATATTCTTTGCAAATATCGCTGAAAAATACCGAATTTGGCCTGATTTTCAAAGCCTGATAACAGAAAAAGATGATGGGTGACATATTTTTATTTCTTTTTAGAACAAATGGGCTAAGACGTACAAAATATCTTCAAATGAAAAAGATCAGTCTGATATTTTTATTAGGCTCAAACTACCTTAAGCATTTGGTAAGGTGAGCGATATATAGGCTCAGTCTCTAGTTTAATTAAGGTGTCTGCAGGGTATTAATTTCCTATTATAGAATTTTGTAAAATTTTTTGTGAAGAAAAATAATTGTATTATTGTTCAAAATGTAAAATAAAATTTTGGGGTCACCGTGCATTTAAGCACAAAATCTGAAATTGAAAATTTCCGGATTTTACATAGAAATGATAGAGAAAATGATCATATGAGAGGATAGTTTGGAAAATCTATTATAGAATTTTTTCATACTTTGCATGTGTTTAATTATCATTATGAAGCTTACATATAAAAAATAAAAATTATGGGTCACCGTTGAAATAAGAGAGAAAAATTGCAAAATGTTAATTTCCCTAGTGATATCTTTGTTAAAATATTTTATCAAATTACCTCCCTTGAATAATTTCTGTGTTCTGTAAATTCAGCAACAGATTTAAAGATCATGTGTTTTTATCTCATGTTTTTGTAATGAAAATGTAATAAATATGATTAGGAATATAAATTTTAAATACATTTGAACCTTTTTTCATTTTAAATAACTATTTTGTTAAATTTCTTAATGAATGAAACCTAAATGAACAATTATTAGACAAAAATGGCGGAATAATACCACTGAGACACCTTAATAGTCCTATGAAAATGCTGTATGAAAACAAAAGTAGTCACCTGTTTTTATGTATTGTTGTATTTGATGTCTGTAATGTTTAAGTAGCTTCTGTCGTTTGTTATTTTCCCAATACTACAAACAAATCTATAGGAATATTTTTACATCTTTTTCATATTGAATGCATCCAAGTTTTTTCAATGTATGTTCAAATCAAAACGTGTTTCACTTAAACACATGCTCGTTCTTAACTACTGACTTTGCTTTCTGGAATTCAGCATGTAAAAAAAGATGTTCAAAGACATTCCAGAAAAATTGTGATATAATTCTAGGAATTGAATACTTTGGCTAAAAATCTGCACTAGTTAAGAAAACAACAACAGGTGGGGGTTCTGGTAGAATACATGTATATGTGATTAATGTTATTTTATAAAGCTGATCGAATAATTTTAAATAGATTTCGGTCGTTTCACTAATATTGCAACATACATTTTGAAATAAATCACTTTCCAAACCAACAGAAATTTCGCTCTGCAGCTGTCACGTTCTTCAATGTATATAGTATTCGGGAAAAAAAATGTTGTAAAGCGTATTATTTCAGCACATCTCAATTTCTCTTGGTACGAAACCCAGTATACTATTTGTTAACGTACCTAGCAAGAAATTCTAACGCTACAGTATCTCCATAGTCATGTGATAAGAGATGGACTTTAGTGATACCTAATGAATTTAATACAGCTTCTCCTATATCTGCCTGCTCCATTATAGAGTATGCATGATCTGACTGGAAGATAAAATGTTATCAATATTACTTTTTTCATAAAGATTTCGAAGTCACTTTCTAAGGTGTTTGTGCTAAAATTGTAGACCCACTTTTCGTTCAAGTCATCAATAACAATCACTAATTTCAGTTCATTCTTCAGTGTCATATATATCTGAAATGAAGGTTGTTATTTCCATATCATTTCTACTGTCAAAAGATTATTATTTTTATTTCATCAAAGCTTCTAACACATATCAAATTTCATACACAGCACAGTAAAGCTTAACTTTACATCAGTGATATGAAATCTTGAGATGACAAATCTTCATTGGAGCAAACATTTCAAAGTGGCTCTCTTGAAGTGAATTGGAAATTTCAATTTTTTAAGGTGCTAATGCATATATACCGGTAATTAAACCATCTTTGACTTCCCGCAACTTCAAGAGAACAAATTAACAGTATGATGAATTAAAATATAAAAACTTTGGAACAAAGATAATGAATACAATTCTGTTTCTATTATTGTTTTCCCTGTAAGGATCATAACATATTTTCAGATCAAATAATACACAAATATACGTGTATACTTACTGGCTTGTCACTCAAACCAAATCCCAAATAATCGTACATAATTATTTTAGAAAACTCCCCTTTAAGTCCATTCAGAATCTAAAACATAGTAAAAATAGTATTTAATGTACTATTGGTATTATTTGATGGCATAATCAACAAATCAAGGAAATTTGACCTGAAAGGGCGGAGCTTATCTAGACTTACAAGTTTCGTAAGGATAAGTCCCGCCTATTCAAGCGCATGTGTTTTAACAATAGAATATGAAAATGCTATGATAATTTTTATTATCTCGAAGCCATGAAATGGCTGGAGAGATGTTAAAATAACAAGAAAAAATCACGTGAGGCTTCAAGCCTATTAACAGTTCTAAAAGATGATCTTCGTGCTTCCGATAAAATATAGTGCGCAAGTTTCTTTCAAAATCGTATACATTGTGTTTTTAAGTTATATTTCTTCATTTTCTTGAGTTGAATACGGTGTTGTTTTATTAAATTGAAAACAATATGAATGCTTATCAAATAACTCGTTTTTTATATTGCGTCTCGGATCAACGAACCTGTTGCGCAGTAATTTGTCAAAGATAAAAGTAGCATTTGTTTACATGTGACAGTGTAATGCATATATTGGGAGTCTGGGAGTGATAACCGGGCTGATATGAAAAGGGTCATGTGATTATCTTTTTTTTTTAATACGAACTATGCAATATCAGTCCATATCCATATCAGTACGATGATATAGCTATTTCGGCCCGGGTATGATTATAACTCCTAATTGGAAGTATATAATAAACAGACAGATTAAGACATGGCCTTTTTCCATATCAACACGGGTATCATTCAACGATCCATTTTGGCCCTCGAATGACGCCTAAAGTTGAAAGTGGAGTCTCGGGGTGATAAAGAAAAGTTTTTTTCCCTATTTTTGCGGATATGTCAATTTTCACAAATTAATTGAAAATTACGATTTTATGATCCTAATCAGTGATTTCAATTTCTTGCCAACCAAGGTAAATTTTTCT
>MJUU01031426.1:83374-98871 GCA_002080025.1 Modiolus philippinarum | reverse complement strand
ACCGTATGAGTACAAAGAAAAAGACAGACACTACATTCGTTATTCAGACAAAGAAGTAAATTATGTCCAAACTGATAACAGTAACTACCACTGAAACCCGTATAAATTATTAATATAACTGAAATGGAATTATAGAAGTAAGGAAATAAACGAAAAAGATTTTTTTTCTTATTTTCACACAAATTGCAAAGGTGATACATAAACTTCCTTTTTACATTAAGAAGTTTTGTTCATGGATAGATGGTGTTCCTTTTCGGAACACAGTGTTATTTCCACTGTTCTGTTTATTTAGCTGTCTCTTTACGAGATTTCGGAATTTGCACCCTCTTTGGGGGAATTGGGAAACATGTTGCTGTTCCTTAGAGGTGGTATTCAATTATTTTTTTCTCAGGATTTTCAGAGAAGAAGACCACATATTTTACTTCAATTAACATCCAATTCATTTTATACGAAACACTAGTTTTTTTTAGTTATTTTATCTCAAATAACGTTCAATTAATAAGTCAATTTTATAAAGGCATCTTCAAAAAATAATTACGGTAAATTTGTATTTTCTCTTATTTTTTTTAAATAGCGATTTTTAGAAAATCTTAGTTGCTTCTAAACATTAGAGCTTAATTCATTAAATAATATTATATACATTGTATACATTAATTGAAATATTATCCAAGAACATGCACGGCTTTGAAATAGCCAGACCGTACGCATACGGTCGGACCAAACGCTTACGGTCCGACCGTATCGGTATTTCGAAAACATACTCGTATGGTCCGGACCGTACGCTTACGGTCCAAATACACGTATGGTCTGGAACAGGTGCACTAATATATATTTATATGCAACAGTAGTTTCTGCCAACGTCACAGGCTTAGAAAAATTTACCTTGGTTGGCACGAAATCGAATCACTAATTAGAATAATCAAATTTTCAATTAATTTGTAAGAATTGTCATTATCCCATCAAAACTCAAGCACGTAAGGTGGGTTTATTCAATGTCGTTCGCTGGAGTCATTCTTGTTCTCCTGTTTGAACAAATGAAATCGTGTGATAATGAAATTGATTACTTTGAAGCTAGTGGTATGTTACAGATTACAATAGCACAGTTTCCTGAGAAATTATTATTTCTTATAAAGTAGCAGAATCTTTTTTTTGGTACACAAATGAATTATGTTCAAAAATATATCAATAAAAATAATTTTGGCAGGGTACGCCCATATTAACGTGCAATAGCAATTAATTAAGACTATCCTCTTGAATTGATCTTTTCCTGACCACAGTGAACTATAAACTCTCAAGCATTTTTAATCATTACTTACTATAATGTAAAGATAAGGGAATGGAATAGTGCTTTCACTGAATATTTATTTCTCAATTTGTTATGTGATTAGTAAACAGTTTTTCGAATGTTTCGTCGCCATGCTCGTATGTTCTTTGAAAAAAGTTGGGTTTTTCTAAAGACGAAATAACTTAATACTACTAGGTTTCCCGCTGTGTTAATGTTGGCACTTATCATTGCTTTGCCCCATTATGTCAAATACATGTTGCATAAAAGTAGAGTTACTGTGGCCTTGCGGGCCACGAATACCCAACACCCCGCCTCTTTTTGATTTTTCTAAAACATCTGGGAAAAAGGAATCATTGAAAAACAAATACATAGTGCACATCTACAATATGTAATTAGCTCCTGCTTAAGTTTCATAAAATTCCAATCAGTTGTTTAGGAGAAGTAGTGGATACTAGGTGGTCACCATATGGTTTGCATTGTGTGCAATTAGAAAGTCCAAAACATGTAAAAAATCTGGGCAAAAGAAATCATTGGAAAACAAAGTACACAGTGCACGTCTAAAATATGTGATTATTCCAATCTCTGGTTTAGAAGGCGTAGTGGATACCAGGGTGTCACATTTTGGTTAACATTGAGCTAGAAGAGCAAAAACGACAAAGTCCTAATTATGTCAAAAATCTGTAAAAAGGAATTTTTGGAAAACAAAATACATAGTGCAAGTCTACAATATGGAAAAATGCTCCTGCATGAGTTTCACGAAATTTAAATCAGTGGTTCAGGAGTAGTGGATTCCAGGGGGTCACCATATGGTTTGCACTGAGCAGAAATGACAGTCTAAAACATGTAATAAAATCTGGATAAAAGTAATTATTGGAAAATAAAATACATAGAGCACAACTACAATATGTAATAAAGCTCCTGCATAAGTTTCATGAAAATTCTAACCAACAAGTGCCCAAGGGGAGTAGTGGATACCAGGTTGTCACCATATGGTTTGCAGAGCTACAATGACAAAGTCCAAAACCTCCCCCAGCCCACATCTCTTCCTGAATTTTCTAATACATCTGGAAAAAAAGAAATTATTGGAAAAGAAAATATATAGTGCACATTAAGCTCCTGCAAATTTTTCATGAAATTCCAATCAGTTGTTTAGAGTAGTGGATACCAGGTGGTCACGTAATGGTTTGCATTGAGCTGGAAGAGCTAAAATGGCAAAGACCTAAATATGTCCAAAAATTTTTTGAAAAGGGTTTTCTTGGGGAAAAATGCATAGGGCATATCTACATTATGTAATTATGCTCCAGACCTGCATAAGTTTCATAAAATTTCAGTCCGTGGTTTGGGAGGGGAAGAAGATACCAAGTGGTCACCATGTGGTTTGCACTGAGCTAAAATGACAAAATCAAAAGCATGTCAAAAATCTGGCAAAAAGGAATTATGCGAAAACAAAATTTACAACATGTAATTCTGCTCCTGCATAAGTTTAATTTCAGTGGTTTAGGAGGAGTAGCGGCTACCAGGTGCTCACACAATTGTTTGCATTGAGATATAAAAACTAAAATGACAAAGTCCAAAACATGTCGAAAATCTAGAAAAAAAGATATTGGGAAAACAAATTACATAGTGAAGATCTGCAATATGTAAATAAGCTTCTGCATAAGTACATGAAATTCCAATTAATGGTTTTTGAGGAGTACCAGCTTTTGGGTAAAGAAAGACGGACGGATAGAAGGACGGACTGACGGACGGAAAACAAGAACACTATATATATATATATACCTCCGACAAAGCGGGTGTTATAAGTACACTTAATCAGAGACATTTAAACACAGAGATTAGAAACTTGTCAACTTATCAGTTTTGACATAAAGAAAATAAAGCGGCCACATATGGGTACACTCCTTTTGCATTGTACTCCACCTTCAACTTCTATCGTAGAAAAAAACAAATAGGTCATTAGACTCCAAAATGATTTCCATATCACTAATCAGAATTATTTTTTCGATATCTTAAAAAGTAGCTTTTCATGACGGGTTAAACTTATATCTTAGTTAATTCAAATTATCGTATTGGGAAATTGTGTTAGGTTTGGTTTTTATATGGCGTAGAATGCCAAACACTACTTATTTAGATACAAAGTAAATGTTTTGAAGAAAAGATATATTAACAGACAAAGCCTTGCAATTTCGCTCATTGAAATTGTATTTCAATATTTTTATCCACTTAGTTTGAGTTTTTCAGTTTGAAAACAAAGTTCTTTTCTTAAGTAGCCGCAAAAAACGATTTGCTGTTCTCTGTATTCCATTATCTCTGATATAATAATATCCTCAGAAATACAAAAAATAATAATAATAATCGATCGCCGGCAATCGTCAACAAAAGTAAACCGGACATAACCGTATGATAGTGATTTGAAAAGAATAGGAAACTAGCTGATACCAAACTATGCCAGAAAAAATAGAAAAAGAAGGACAACGGGGACCCATCACCAACTGACAAATTAAGCTATGTACCCTCAGTATACAGCTTCTACCAAGATCCCTTCTTGTGAGGAGTTTAGCATAATGGTTTCAGAGTGTGTTTGAATACTGGCTGTTAATACCACGCTAAATCTGTAAGATTCACAGAAAGATTACACCTTAATTCAATTATACGCAATTTACACGGTGACGGTAAATTAACGGTGGTTTGTCTAGGTTTACAATAACTCTACAATAACAAAATACCGAAGTTACTGTTAATTTATATTATGCATATGCGCATTTCCACAACTTATGTCTCATCAGTGCAGTTGGAAAACCATTAACCAAAAAAGTTGTAAAAGCTGATAGAGAACAAATAACCAAAAGGATTTAAATAGAAAAGACAAAATTCAGCTGAGGACAGAGCTATGATTGAGGGAGATTCTCCTTAGTTTAAACAAAAAATTTGTAAAATTTAGATATTGCAACTTTCAATAAGTCGGTTTTTTGGTCAGGATCGAAGTACTGACCACTGGGTTGGTGAATACCCTCAGGGACTAACAGTCTACCAGCAGAGGCATCGGCCCAGTGGTAATAAATAACAAAAACCCAAAGTTACTGTTCATTCATTTTCTGCATATGCGCAATTCGACAACTTTTGTCTTATCAGTGCAGATCAAAACATTTGGAAGTTCATTAACCAAAAAACGTGTAAACGTTGATAAAGAACAAATAACCAAAAGGATTTGAATAGAAAAGCCAAAATTCAGCTAAGGACAGAGCTATGAATGATTGAGATTCTCCTCAGTATTAAACAAAAATTTTGTAAAATTTAGATATTGCAAGTTTCAATTAAGTCGGTTACCGGGTCAGAACCGATGTACTGACTACTGGGTTAAAGGCTATTTAACGATTGAGAAGACATACTTTCTCACTTATTTTGTAGTCCTTGATACGCTTAACAATTTTGCAATTCAAACTGAACACTTTTGAAATAAAAGCAAAAACGTATAAAAATCACGAAAATTTAAAAAAGGAGCTATAACTCCTATATGGGTTGTCAAATTTTCTTCAAAATTACAGGACGTGTAGATCTTGTTATGCTGATCATTTTCGTAATTTAAAATTTACCCTTATCTTCTATCATTTTCAATATATAAAACGAAAAGTAACAAAAAACGGAAATTTTGCAGAAAAGGGGCAATAACTCTAAGAAGGGTTATTGAATATTCTCAAATTCAGGGTGGATAGATCTCATCATGCTGATCATTTTTAATATTTTTGATATCTGTAACGGTTTCTGAGTTATTTGCAAAAAACAGCAGTTTACCCCTGTAGTAACAACGACCATGTTGTTGGGTTCACGGACATAAAAATCACAAACTTGTATGTACATACCCTGGTGATGATTCAGGCCAAGTTTGATTAGGATTGGCCCAGGAGTTTCAGAGAAGAACATCTTTGAAAAAAATTAACGGACGGGCGGACGACGGAAGCCGAGTGATGGCAATAGCTTACATGGCCTTTGGAAAGGTGAGCTAAAAATACAGCAAAGAAATGAAAAAATAACCGGATCAACTATTCTCGATTGCGAGTGGAAAAGGGGAAAAATATTGCCACTGGAACAGCAAAAAAATGAGTAGGGGCAGGAAATTAGGCCTTCTTAATAAGACCCATTGATTAAACAGAAAATATAAGAATTAGAACAACTGTTTCACTATACTCCCCGCCCAATATCCTGCGGATATTACTATAACTTTAAATAAGTATATAAACACTTATCATAGAACAAAATATTAAAAAAATGAACTGTTGAATCCATCACACAGCAGTATCTATTGCTACAACTTATGTACAGTTTTCTTCAATAAGAAGAATCGTGTCCGTGATCGGACGAAGGTATGTTGTCGGTTTCCCATCGACAATCACTCTTACTTCTGCTTTTCTAATGTGAAGGCTAAGTCTTCTAAAACGGGCTTATCTCAGTTGATCGTCTCTTGGATTGAATCTCGAAAGAGAAGTTTCCCGCGTATTATAACAGGAGCAAGGAGTTCGAGTGGATTGTATATCCTGTTGATGGTTGAAAGTATCCCTCTACGAGTAATTGGTTTATAACCTGAAGATATTTGGGACATGAATGTATCAGTATAGGGTCTGTAAGTCTCGTCATGTGACCAGCGAGAAATCATGATAAAATAGCAATTCGAAAACGTTCCCCGCCAAAATATGACGTTTTAGGATTATGACGTTAAAATTTTTGTATGAAACGTCATGTATTTTCGTCCAAATGCAACTTCCGGGTACAAATTTGGTACGAGACTTACAGGCCCTATTCAAGTCCCAACACTGTTCTAAGCTCCGCCCTTATGGTTTATCGCGAGCTTGTAAGTCTAATTCTTTAAAATTTGAAGCGAGACCATTCGTAGCAAATATGGCCATAACTTCTGATTTATTAGAGACAAATATGAGAAGTCCACGATTGTCGAACTCAAGTGCCCCTGTGTATCCTGCAATTCATTGTCTGGGTACGTAGGGGCAGAAAAGTAATACGAAATGTACGTAGGAATATGGGCAGCCTGTTCATCGTTTGGACAGGAGCAGGAAATTAACTCGACATCGATAAAGAAATCTCAAATAACGAATTCAATAACCTTCTTTCCAGATTTCGGTTCCGCAGCATGTATAGTTTTCTTTAGGCCTAGTGTAACGACACTAGGGAAAGGGCTATTTTTCTTGGCAGTTCTGACCACCGGTCGGACTTCTTTGTTCATGTCTCGGTTAACAAGACCATGGTCTTCTGTGGATGTCTGCATTTTGATCCACTCGCTTTGATGAGTTCCACAAGCTGGAATTGATCTCGTGTCCGAGTCTGAGGGATCACATTCAATTGGAATGTAGTTCCACTGTCCCGGAATACAGTGTTTCCGGATATTTTCTGGTTTTTCAAGTGCTACAGCATGTTGCGGCTTCTGCCGAATTTTCTTGAGACGTGCGTCTCTCAACCTTGTTGTCCAAATCAATCGTTGTTGACAGTTGATCTTCTGTGAACGTTCGTTTGGCATGAGCGTTCAGAAACTGTCTCTGTCTTGAAACCTTGTACGTAGGTGTTGCCATCTTGATGATACTTGTCTGCTAAGCCTTCGTTGGAACGTTGCTCAATTGCGTTGGAGCTCCTTGTTCCGGTGTGATACCAAGTTGTTCCGGATCACAGCGTCGTTCTGGTATGATACCACGTTTTGAACTTCTACTTGGGCCTTGAGTACCGTTATGCCCAGGTGTTTTGATTGGCCCGTCTGTTGCTGCGTGTGTAGAAACACCCTTGCTGGCTTTGAAGTGCTGGCCTCGCCCTTCATGTTTGTCGGCCACAGGTGCAACTGTGAAATTTGCCCCGTCCCTAGCTACAAATGTTTGTTTGCTTTGTACCAGGGTATACTTTGGTAGGACTGGTTTCTCCAACAACTGCCCATCCCAAATTTAGTCGTTGAGTGAATGGTGCATTGTCATCATTTGGATCTGTCCGCTGACCGAGCACCTTATGTGCTACGGGACGATCCCGTCCAATCAACAACATTATCTTGCAACTGTCATCAATTGGTTTTAGTTGACTAGCAATGTATATCAAGTGTGAGTGGTTCTGTGTATCTTCCGGTGTCGCGATTTCGCCCCGATTGCTTGGTATCCTGTTGCACTCGATGAGTGGTGGCAGATCATGGTGTAAATCGCCATCTAATGATTTTATGATAAAGTTCCTGCGGTCAGAACTGTACCCGAACATGTTGACAGGCTGTAGCTTACGGGCTGCTCTTGTACATTATACAAGCTGAAGAACTCTGATGAAGCCAAAGATCTGTTACTTTGTTCATCGATAATGGCGTTTAACTTGACAAGATCGTGGGCTCATCCCTGTGGTGTACATTCACTGGCAATATCTTGACACATGACTTGCCACCGTGCGAAAACCCATATACTAGTATATATGTGCACTTATTGCTAACTGCGTCAATATCCGTTGAATTATCTGGAACTTGCGACTCCCTGCCATGCTTTTGTACAGGTGAGCGGGTTGAACAGTCTTGGTTTTCATAATGTGCAAAGCAGTGGGGTGTGATTCGCTGCCGCAGTTTTTGCACTTGACTGGTGCACAGCAATTACGGATGATATTGGCCGTTGACTCGCAACACTTGTGTAGCATACATTATTCTCTTTCAGCACTTTCTTGCGTAACTCTAGTGATTTGGCTTTAAAACCCCTGCATTCATTCAATGGGTGTTTCGGATTGTGTAGAATACAGATACCTAGACCCTCTTTACCGGATGTTACATCCACATTTCTGTCTATCTCAGTCTTCCGTGTGGTGATTCTAGGCCTACGAATAGATTTCTGCTGAGTAAGCTGAGTAGCTGGCTTCTTGCTAATTTGATTATCGTAGTCCATAGCAACAGAGGTCGCTCTTTAGTGTGCATATTTCGGATATGAAATTGCAAAATTCCGTGAATGGCGGAAATGGTACGTTATGCCTTACTTTATAGCTGACTGCCCTCGCTCTCCATTTCTCCTGCAGCCCATACGGTAATTTACCGACTATCAGTTTCACTCTTGACGATGAGTCGAAGTATACCAGCAAGTTTGCGAACACTGGACTTCTCTTGACGAACTGGATCTCTGTTAGAATGTTGTGTAGGTCGTATAGACACTTGAAATTTTTATTCGTCAGTTTTGGAAACTTGTCCAACTTATGTTTTAGTGAAGCCTCTAACATCTCAGGCGCACCATATAATTTATCTAAGCGTGCCCACAGTTTCTTAAAACCAAATGATGGATTATCAGCACTACACATTTGTATGCTTTATGATGGATAGTCAGCACTAAACATTTGTATGCATGCTTTCAGCATGTTTGGATGATTCTGATCCTAACCATTTAAACATTTAACCATTGGATCTAGCTGTTTTCTGTCAGAAACGCCTGATTCTTCAATTGTAGTTACGGAGTTCGATTTCCAATCCAAATAACTTTCTGGATTGTCTCTTAACTTTGTAAGCCCGGTAGATAGGGCCTCTCTCTGTATCAGTAACTTTGTCACATCCTGTGTCGTCTGGTCACCACTTGCTCTGTTTTGACCAGCAAATGGTGTTTCTGTAATTGGTGCACGTTGCGACGTTGTCGTGAACTTGGTTACACTCTTATTCAAGGCTGAGATCATAGGTTGAGTTCCAGTGTCAACGGGAGTTGTCCTGGTTGGCAGACTATAATTTGTTGATATAGGCTTCTTTGGTTTAACCACTGGCTCATCAAACCCTGAGCATTCTGACGTCGCTTGAGGCTGTTCAATAGTATGGATTGCCAAGGTTTACTCTACTAAGTTGTTGCTTGTGTATTTGCAGGAAACCCGTCAAACCTCAATAGGGGTCGGGTGTCAGGAACGGTGTTGGTGACATTCTTAGATTTTGTCACTTCTGGTGGGATATGGCTCGTTTGATTATGTTCTGTTGCCTTGAGGGAAACTTCTCTCAGGTGTGTCGATATTCTAAGGCACTTCTTCTGGTTTAACCACACTAGCCTGATCAGCAATGAATTCTTTCACTCGCAGCATGGGGTCTATAGTCTGTTCTGGCAAAATATGATCCAGGACTTGACTGTGGCTGTCCTCGTCTTCGAGTTCGAAAACTTGTGCTTCGGCCTTTGCGATAGCTGCCTCCTGTTCTGCCGCTAACAAGTCTAGCTCTTCTTTGAACTCAATTTGTTTACGTGCAGATTCGGCCTGATGAATTTCGGTCTGCTCATTAAATTTGGCCTGTTTTTTTTTTAAAGTTGTTCCTGTTTTCGGGCAAAGAGAAATTTCGCTATGGCCCTTCTGTTTTTGCCCGTTTTTGTTTTGCCGAGCTTTCTGAGATTGTCGAATACTAGTAAGCAGGGCGCGTGTCTCACGTGAACTACGTGATTTAATTAATCTATGCTTAGAGCGAACTGTCATCTTGGCTGTAGACGATGTTGTGGCTAGTTCAGCACTGATATTCTGTAGCTGTCCTGAGCATCGTCGTATACTCTTTGGTTCAGGTCCAAGAGATCCTGGCGAGTTTCCATGTCTTGGTTAGCATCGGTCGTACGCCGACTTTGTAGAAATTCGACATTAATGTCGGTCTGTCGTCGATATTTCCCGAAGGCGGAAATCAGACGCCCCTCGAGTCCCTGCAAGGCGTTCTTATCTGTAATCTCTGGGCTTATCTTCTCAATGAAAGATTCGACTATATCCTAGAGAGGCGTTATCTTTGCAACGTGTTTTTCTTGTTGCTTGTCGTAGAGTTCTCTACCCTTCTCGGTAAACTCGGTGTTCTAGGTTCGGAGGGAATCTCCGTTAAATCATCTTTCTGTACGGAGGGAATGTCCCTGGTTGTTTTACCAGGACTGATGATCACCTGGTCTTGTTCATGTATAGGATTGGCGTCAACGTTTGACGTACTGTCAGTTTACATGACTGTACTAGACAACCAGACAGATTACTCGTAAATTTACTATGCTGGGCCGGACCCATCTAGCTTAACCCTAAGTATCCTAAGTGGAATCGGAATCTAGCTGATACAAAACTATGCCAGATCGTGTTTGACTACAGGCTTTTAATACCACGCTAAATCCGTGCGATTCCCAGAAAGATACCACCTTCATTTAATTATACGTAATTTGCACGTAATTTACACGGTTGTGGTATATTTACGGTGCTTTGTCTAGGTTTACACTTAACTCTACAATCTCACATTAGAAAGGGCCTATTTAACGATTGAGAATATTAACTATCTCACCTATTCACTTTCAAAAGGTTAGCGTTCATTTCTGTGGCGCCAAAGGTGAAGAAGTCTGTCGTTGTATGTGCGTGTACACACAATACACCGGTAAAATATATTTTACGCTCTATCTGCGTCCAATGATTAAAACATCTCAAATGATTGGTTAATATGTCAGAGCTCAACTTCCAGTGAGCAACATCTCGGCCATATCAGGGAGAAAACAAGTAAATCAACTAAAACTAGAGAATGTGTCTATAAGACACGAATGGGCCGCCGACAAATTTATCCCAATAGATAACCTAAATTTGTTATATGTTTGACTTTCTATAGACTTATAGTTGACTTACAGTTTACAATTGGTTCCATTAAAAGTAATTTTGCTTACATACCTTTATCCAGTCGTAACTAGAGGTAGGAAAACCATGAAATAACAGGAGTGCACTACCATCACTGTTTCTGCCGTCCACAACTGAAATAATATTAAAGATATTTGTTTGTTTACGAGACATAAGTTGTCAAAATGGTCATCTGCAGAACTAACAGTTCCTTATTATTATTTTTTATACTAATTTTCAATTGGTTTTAAATATACTCTTAATGTAATTTTGTAAAACATCGTAATGGCAATGCGGCAAAGCAGTCTGATATGTGAATATAGAGATGGTGAATAGGCATAAGTGGGTTTTATTGCCTTCTGCATTGTCTTTTCTCAGATTGGCTTTATGCACAAAATGGAAGACGGCAATTTGCAAGTTTTGGTATTATATCAACCTTTTATAACAACCTCCTCTATCTAAACTCTAAACATGGATCGGTGGTAGTATCGCTTTCTTCTTATTTTATTTTGTTGCTTCACCTAGAGCGTTCAGCTAATCAGTTCGCATGTATAATATAAGTTTGCCAACTGTGACCACTGTTTTCAGACTTTATACAGCGAAACATTATCATAGCCGTTGTTGTGCAGGCATCCAAAGCACCACACCAATGTCAATAAAGTGCACAAGTTTTATAAACAGAATAAAGGGTTTCGCGGAGCGCAGCCGTGATAATTAAAGGTTATTCGAACAACTGCAATTTTGATCCCGTTTTGGTCCCTTATAGCGAAGAAGAGATACGTAAAATCTGTCACATACTATTTAAACCTTATCTTCAAAGGAATCCAGAGAAAAAATCCAGTTGAAATCAAATCCTTCACGTAATAGTTCGACAGTCAGACATAATGCAAAAGTCCGGTGAAAACTTTGAAAAACGATATGAACCTACGGGGGCTTATATTGTAGGACTATTGACATAATACCAAGAGAAAATCCAAAGAAACAAATCCAATCAAAATCTGATTAAAAATTCACATATTCGAAAAAAATGCAATGTTGGCCCCTTTGACTCCTTCTGGCTTGGAAATGGCAAGAGCTACGCCAAATCCGTTGACGTACTGAAAGATGCACATTTCTGAAAATTATCCACCAAGTGAATATTTCGGCAACCAAAAAAGTGGTTTCCAGTAGGGTACTATGTTAAACTCTGATACAACCATTTTGGTATAGTGAGATTGATAATCATTCCAGCAAAATTAGTTTAAAATTGAGATAGTCATATATAATTCTGAAAGAGTATATATTACCTAAATACTATTTCAATAAGCCAATTTGCCAATTGACAAGGATATTGTTTAGTACACTTTCCATAGTGTCGAAGGTTAAACTAAGATCAGGTTAGGTGGCCATATTGGTTTGCGGACTGCGTTTTCAAATAAACTTCTGAAAGAGAATCATCTTGAAATCATTCCCTTAAACAGAAAAAAGAAGGGAAACGGGAAATTTGTCAAAGGGACCACGACCCAAAGGGGAGTAATAACAACTCAAAGCCACCATAAGATCTTCAGTGAACGGTGAGGAAACCCCACACACATTCAGTTAGCAACAGGACTGAGTCAATTGTGAAAAATGAAACTGAAAGAACTAAATATACGGACATAAACATGAAATCACAAAAGACTACTAGCAGTTAACTGAAATGCCAGCCCAGACCCATTACCAACCGACAAAGTTTGTTAGGCGAATTTAAGTATTTGTAAAAATTACCGTAAAATAAGCTAGGGATGTGAAATGCCAGCCTTGATTAGATGTTTACAGGTTGCATTGTATTTATCAACTAAGTCTTTATATCGATGATAAAATTTAGTAAAGTTTTAACTAGTTAATGATAATGAAAACCCTGATGTAATAGTTTTTCAGTTATGAAAAGATTCTTCCGTTCATTAAAATCGCACACGTTATTACATACTCGAGCAAATCGAACAAATTGAGATATGTAAACACCATATGATGGCGCTAAGGGACCGACCATTTAACTTGAAAAGGGGGCTATGGATTTTTTCTAAAAAAAATATTTTGGGGCTAATTTTATGTGAAAAAAATATTTTGGCTGCCAAAACGATGAAAAAAAAATAATGTTAATTTTGGAAAAAAAAATATTTTGTTGATACACGTGACAAAAAATTTTCTGTCCAGAAAAAAAAACCATACCCCCCCCCCCCTTTTCAGGTTAAATGGTCGGTCCCTAATAGAACATCGCCATCCAGAAATGGATAATTAACTATGAGAAAAATCGTCCCTTTTATCATAAATTTTAGTATCTAATTTACCATTAGTAATATCAGAACGGACAATGATGGCTTTATACAAAGTAAGTTCTTTAGGGTATATGTCCTTAAAGTTTGGAACAAATTGTTTTTTTATGAATTTCCCGTAGGGTAAAGTGTCAAACTAAACTCGCCTCAGGCTTTTCGGTTGGTGGACTGGATCATCAGATATAGTTCTGAAAGAGTGTGACCTACAGACCATTTCAACAACGTTTGGTTCCGACTGAACGAGTAGTTCTGCAGACAAGGATACTTTTTAGATATTTCTCATTGCGTACAATGTTTAATTAAGTAAGATCACCAATGGGGCCAGTGGGGTAATCTGATACAATTCTGAAAGGGAATCATAAAAAAGACAATTCATAAAAGTTCGGTTCTAATAGAGAAAGTAGTTCTAAGAGAATATAAAAAAATATGTATAAAATGAATATTTATTTCACACTTCATGTTAACATGAAAATATTTTATATCTTTTTTCAAAATAAAGCAGATAAATATGTCGGCATGTATTTATCCTATGAGCACTCATGTAACCCATTCTGAGTTGGCGGCAGATCCACACCTTCTTTCAAATAATGCTTCTTTTCGAATGAAATTCCGGTGTTTTGACAAAATTTTACTCCATAAAAAATGTAATGGGATACCATAAAAATACATATATGTAACGTAAAAATTAAGGACTGTTTACTCTGTTACATCCTCCAAAGTCAGGTGTTCTGAATTCACGTCCGTCCCCTCGACGTTCGAGGGAACGGACGTGAACTTAGAACACCTGACTTGGGAGGATGTCAAATATGGACCTGCTAGGAATATATTTACCTCGGTCATGTAAACCTCACAGGCCCATAAATAACAAAACTCATCAAAATTTCATACAATTATACTTACGGACAACTAAAAAAACAACTTTAAAATATATATACCTTTATAAAATATATTATATCCTTTAAACAGTAAAAACTGTCCACTATTTCTCCATTCTACAAGTTTAGGTGTCAGTTGTCGTTCAGGGTACTTCACATAAATAAGGCCTAAGATTCCAACTATTGCTGCAGTTATCCATAAATACACTCCCATACTTCTAATAAAAAGAAATTAACGACGTTTTCATTAGTGTGCATTTTCATTTTATCACCAGACAAGAACTTATTCCAATTTAAATTTGCAATTCCATTGATTGCAAATCTTGTGCCACCTTTTTTTAGAGCTACCATCTAAAATGAATGTAACTGCAAATAAAGTTATTATTATTGATATTGACAATGAAAAGATCGACAAAGATCGACAAAATAAGCCTAGGACACCTTTGCACGTGAAAACGGGAAAGGATGTCCAGATTGAAGCGGGAACTGCTGAAAATTGAAACCGAGAAACGAGAACTTGAAGGCAGTCTGTATTCACGTGTCTGTATTAGAGTCTCAGTAAAATATTTTCACGGGCAAGTGTAGAAATATTAACGGGACCGCCATTGAGACCCCATATTGACACATGGTGTGTTGGGCGTTGTCAGAATGCAGAAAGAAAAGATGATAGTTGCCTTTAAAAATATAGCATATGCGAGTAGTGAATCGGGTCGGGGAATGGACGACCCCCCCCTTTTTTACGCAGTAAAAAGCTAAAAGTTATACTCACTTCCGTTGACGTCATACTTCCGGTTGACGTCATTTCCGGTGACGTCATACTTCCGGTCACGTGACTACCGGTGACGTCATGCTTCCGGTCACGTGACCTATGACGTCATACTTCCGTAATCCTCCTAATCCTCGTCAAATGATAAGCGTCTCGTCCTTCCCCTACTACTATTTTTAACCTCGATTTCCAGAGTTATCGGTCGTTTCCCGTAAAATGTATATATCAATCCGGGGTAACTTTGAGCTCCTCCAGCGATTGGTGAAGGTTTCAAGTCTCTATCTCTTACCGTTTGGGAGATAGGGGTACCCGAAAATTCGGGAATGGCCCAAATTTCAATTTATCCGAAGCCAAGTATTATAGCAATGCTATATATGTATTCAGGGTAACTTTGTCATTCTAAATCGAATGGTGACATGTATAAAGCCCTATCTCTTATAGTATGGGTGCAAAAAGGGGTCCAAAATTTCGGGAATTGCCCAAAATAGAAATTTTTCTAAGTCTAGTACTAAAGACATGTTATATATGTTTTCGGGGTAACTTTGTGCTTCTAAATCGAATAGTCACATTAATTAATCACTATCTCTAATATTTGGGGTGCTATGAGGGGTCCAAAATTTTGACAAGAGGGTGAATTCTAGTATATATTCAAAAGGGGCACTCTGCGTTTATCCAGGCTTGTGACTGGCTATCTTAAA
>MJUU01031426.1:53510-82018 GCA_002080025.1 Modiolus philippinarum | reverse complement strand
AAAAATGAGAGGTTTGATCGAATCAGTGACTGTTTTATCACATGTGCAGACCAATAGAAGAAATTACAAAGAAGTACCGAGAATGGCTTACTTCAAGTATTGATTTGAGTATACAAATACATCATAAGCCACCACACCCTTGTCAATCAAACACGCAATTTTCTATCAAAGGCTATGGCCATAGCCTAGCGTATCGCTTTTATTTCATAAAAACCATTATCCGATTTATATCATCCACTTATGTTTATAAAGTCCCCTCGTGTTTTGTAGTTATGTTTTTTTGTTACTTTCTCTAGTTTAAATAATATCCACTAGGGACACTTTGTTTGGGACAAAAAATATGTTTACAATTGTAGCTTAGGCTGCAATATAAAAAAATTACAGCTTAGGCTATATAGCTTTGGCTATAATTATGTAGCTTATGCGTTAAACTTTACTTTTGACCTCATATGGTACATCATACGCTGTTGTACAACAGAATACCTTCCGCAGTTATCATAGCCTGGGGACGACCATTTGATATTCGGGGGGACGGGCGCGGGGGGGGGGGGGTCTTAAATTCGACGATGTTGTCCAGATTTTTTTTTTTTTGTATTTTCATGAAAATCTCGAACTTAAATATTCATATGCATTAGCAGCAAACAATCAAAATTTAACTTAAGTTTACTCTTTTCATGACCAAGTAGGACTAGAATATTTAGTTTCACTGGCACCAAGATGAAATTTTGAGCTTTCCACCATGAAAATCAAATGGTCATCCCCTTAGTAATTGTTGCAACTTCTCAGAATTAAATTCTTAAAAAAGATATGATATACTCACCGTGATGGTATGAGTTGCAGATGAAACGTTCTAGTTTATGACCTTATCTACCGTTAAACTACGGTCTAGTTTATGACACTTCCCGTTACTTTACTTCTGAGGTACCTTATGGGGGTATCGATCATATTTACACATGCAATACTAAATACAATTATTGACATTTAATGAGGTCTACTGATACCTATACGAACCTGGTCAAGATTGGTTGACCCCGGGGTTGGCCGAGGCCAGCGAGTAGACCGAATTTAAAAGTCAATAAATGCTTTTATGAAATTAATACGGAATTTTGCTTTTGTTGATTTGCAAGAACAGTATTTTAATTCGTACTTGTCTTCAGATGGTAAGCAAAAAAAAGAAGAAATTTTCAACATTGTCAAACAGTATATTATATATGCAAGAAAAATTCATATCTTTTTTGTAATTTTATTTCAGAAAACGGGTCTATTGATTGACAATCATTTTACAACACAACAACGAATTCAATGCACTGTGGATTTTTATTGGCTTGTAAATATGAACGACATTTCTTCTAGTATTGATTGGATTCTTTCTGTAATCATTCAGTTTTGCCCATCTTGTTGAAACTTTCTTACGTTTTTGTTTGCAACAGATGTGTTAACAACGCGCAATTTGATTGGTTGTTTGGTAATGAAACGTCGTCTCTGGTTGATCAAGAAAAAAAACAGAGTAGTCCTCGCTTGAGATTATGACTTACCGCGGATCTAGAACTAATTAACTTATGGGCGCATTACTTTTCCACAAATTTTTCAAAATGTTAATTATTACGTTTCCGCAAATTAAAAGTTTACGTTTCCGCAAATTTTATGCATTACGTTTCCGAAAATTTACCTGGGTTAACCCATCAGGTAAATAGATTTTATGACAATTTTATTATGATTTATAATGATTAAATATAACTGACCAAAAATATAATCGTCAGCTTTGTGCATGAATGTACTGGTTGGATCCACTGGGATTAGCTTAAATAAGACTTCACTGATATATACTTCTGAAAGTATCAAAACAATAAATACTTGTTGGCCATGATAGTACGTGTTTCTTTTTAATATTGTATGTAATACTTTTGTACAAAATATACTGCGAATGTCACAATTTAAAAAAAAAAGAAAAAAAAAGTTGAACATTCAAAATTTACCAGATCATGTAGCAGTGGTTATTATATATATATTTTTTTTAATTGTATAAACTAAAAAATCGCAAAATATTTAACAAAAGTGAAATATTTCTTTTGTTCTTTTGCGGAAACGAAATTTTTTTCTGGAAAAGTAATACATGTATATATTTTTTGCGGAAAGGTAAACTATTTTTTCCGGAAACGTAATTTATATTTTTTTCGGAAACGCAATGCCAATTTGCGGAAATGTAAAACGCCGTAAGTTATAATATAATTGATTTAAACCACGTGATTTAAACTTATTTCATTGCCAAAGACAAACGGATTAGGCACAAGTTATACAACTGATATCAATGCCATCTCCAACATTTTACATAATAAATATTACATACACAAGAATTAACTTAGCCAATATGAAAAAAAATGTTACGCAATGATTCATCATCAATTGATCTCTTTTCCATGAATTGTAACATTTCTTATTTTTATTTTGGTAGACCTTGCCAGCATAACGAACTATTGGCATTTTTATGCCCCGCCTAGGAAAGTGGAAGGAGCAAATAGTGTTACCCTTGTCCGTCCTTCCGTACGTACGTCCGGTAAAGTTTTGCGTTAAAGAACAGTTGTCGGAAATTGTACATGTAAGATATAGAACAATGATAGTAGGCTTAGTTCACTAGGCACCAACATTTCATGGTTGAGTGACGTTGGTTAAGTTTTACGTTGAAGTACATTTCCCAACATCTCACACATTATAAGACAATAATGTTTCATCAAATTAATTGCCTTGATGAGTACTACCCAAATCATTGACAATTAGGTGGCTTTGACCTACATTTTACGCGTCAGTGACTTTGGTAAAGTTTTGCGTTAAAGTACATTTCTCAACAACTACACATTATAAGACAATGATGTTACACCAAATTAAGTTTTGCATTTAAGTCTGTTTCTCAACGACAATGTATTCTAGCATCATGATATTTCAATGTAGCATTAGACTGTAGGAGAACTACCCAATTCACCAACAATTGGGTTTCAATAACCTACATTCTATGCTTGAATGACTACGGTTAAATTATGAGTTTAGGTCGAACTTTTAACAACTTCACATTATAAGATAAGGTTGTTTCATCAAATTAATCATCTTGATCAGTAGTTTTAAGTGACTTTGTCCTAGGTTTTAGGATTGAGTGACTTGTGTTAAATTTTGTGTTATTAACCCAATTCTCTACAACTACACATGATGTTGTATGAAAATTGATATCTTGATAATTCTTGAATAGTTTAGTGACTTACCTACTTTTATGCTTGAATGACTATGTTAAATTTTTGGCGTTAGGTCCACGTCATGCCGAAACGAACGGTTCAGAAATTTATCGAAAGAATATATCATCGATACTTTCATGCCCAATCAATAGTAAATTGGCATGAAGGACAATTGCCATAGCAACATCATCTCACTCAATTTCTACAGTTTATGGCCTATCATCAGTACTAGCCAGCTTGTCCGTGCGATTTTCCATTACCAGTTGAAAGGGAAGCGATTATCACTTGATGATTGAATAAGTGAACCTTTTGGATGAGAACGTCTCGGCATGATTTGTAGGATAGAATACACGGGTATTTCTTCTACCTGAGCAACGAGAACAGGTACACGGATACTTCTTTTACCTATCCTCGTTTCGAATATAGTCCCTAAAATTATTGGTGCATTTTTCCTTGTTTTCTTTTCCATTTTTATGAATTTCTGCACTTTTATAAAGGCCAGTGCAAGAATATGCCTCACATGTATGGTATAAAAAAATGTGTGTGATGTTTGAACAGAAATTTACAGAGTAAGGCCAGGTACAGTGCGTATGAATGTCTTAATTTTCGTAGCTCTCTGAATTTCTATACGCTAATGTTGTGAATCGTCAAGGAAAGGGAAAGGGGAAAATGAGAGGTTCCTGAATTTTAGATACGATATCAGTAGAAGAATGATCGGAACTTTTATTCATTTATTCATTTTTAATTTTTTTTTTTTTTTTGGGGGGGGGGGGGGTAACGGGATTTGAAGTTTTTAAGCTCGGGAATTTGGAATTTCTATGATTTAAGCGGAAATTAATGCACCGGGAATTGGTTTTTCATCAAATGTAAGTTATTCGGAGGGAGCGGACCTTTTTCGGGATGCCGGAATTGAAATTCTTAAGATCGGAAATTCGGAATTTCTTTTAGTTAAATAAATGCAACGGGAATCGGGATTTCATGAAATGTAAGTTATTCGGGGTCACCGGAACTTTTTCGGGATTTCTGATATGAGTCATTCTACCGAAAGTGCAGGTTTTTTGTCCACGGCATTAAAATAGCAATATTGATGTAATTCTTTGTTTTTTACACCTGGCAAAGAATGTTTTAGGAAGATAACCTTATTTTCTTTCATTAAATAGCATTTTAATTGACTTTTTAATAATAAAAGTAATATTTTACGGAGTTTAATTACCCAACAACCCTGGAAAATGGTTTGTCCAGAGATAGATTATCAAACTTCACAGACGCATAAAAATTGAGCAACGAATAAAAAGTCATATTAATTATGTCCAAATATAAGATTAGAACATGAAGTTACAGAAAAATGACACTTTTACTTGAAATTAAGGTTATTTTGTATAAAATTTTAAGGTTTTTAGGGCTGTCCAGGCTTTTAAATTCCTTGCTGTTACCATGGAATAATTTCAGTATGTTTACTTAAACACCGATCTGAGCCTAATCATTTAACCACAATGCACCTGTAGAAATTCACGACCTACATGGGGCAGGTTTGTAGAGCACACAAATTTAAAATCATAAGACATCAAAAGTAGGAACTACTGCTAAAGTACATTTTGATTTCAGTGATGTTATCAGCTTTTTGACAGTAAGAACACATATCTTTTGCACAACATTACACTATATTAAGTATAATGTGGGTACATTAAAAATAACATTTAAAGATTGTGAAGCAATCATAGGGTTTTCCTGGAAAGCTTGAAAAATATCGAAAAGTTCAATAATGTTACCTTCTGTCCTGTTACCCTTCATAAAGTAACAGAAGGGAACAAAATTGACTTTTTGATGTTTTCATTTCATTTAAAACTAAACAAGGGTCGTACTAACAAATGCTTTAAGCAATAATGATAACCAAATGTTTCAGTGCTTTCTGATCAGATTTAGAAATATTATAAGTGAACAAAGTAGAAAAAACTCGGATAAAAGTAACAGCACTGAATCTTAAAATGTAACAGGAAGGAAAATAGAACAGTTGATCACAGATTTATACAGGATTTTAAAGGATTTTGTAAAAGGGGAGTACACTGAATAAAAAAATATCCTTTTGTTTTATTTTTCAAACAAAATTTGTTTACTAATCGACACACTTAGAAAAAAGGGAGTAAATTGAATTTCTATGAACAGTAACAGTATGGAAAAAATTGGTAACAGCACAGAATATAAAAGTAACAGGAAGGAATAAAATCTTCCACCCTGTTACTATAAGTCCTTTTGCTACAGTGAATTCTATGCTGTTACTGTTATTAAACTTATAAACTAAAATAATATTGCTTTGTGAGTAAAGCTTAGAGCATTCTCTACCAGATAAATTCATCTCAGTTTGCAAAACTATTTTATGATTTCTGGAAAAATGTTTGAATCCTTAACCAAATTGAAAAAAATGCTAATCAAATGTCATAGGTACTGGAAACAGGTATATTTATCTATAATTATTTATATTACAGGAAATTCAGAATACATGTTATCAAACATAATCATTTCTCTCAACGTTTATCAAAGAAACAATAAATTCATACTGTCTCTTTCGCCTGGTTGAGACATTTTAAAATGTTGATTAAATTGGTAACAGGATGGAATCTTCATGTCAGGTCCTTTTATTTTTGTTACTATAGCAACCCGTCAGGTGAAAAATACAAATTACAGATAGTAGTTTTGTAAAGCTGAATAATTTTTCTTTCGTTTAAGATATAAAAGAGTTCATTTGAACCAACTTTATTTTTGAATTTTCTTTGGAAAAAAACCTGCAGTTTCAGTAGAATGACTCATATCTTATCTTTTAAGATCGGAAATTCGGAATTTCTATAATTTATCCATGGCATTTCGGAAAATAAATGCACAGGAAATCGGGATTTCATCAAATTAAAGTTCTTTTTATGTTCGGGATTTAGAAAATAATAAAGTCAGGATTACGCTATGACTACCCCTCCACCACCCCGACCCCAACAAACCCACCCCACCCGGCAAGATCCACCGGTGTGCTTATTTAGACCGGAATGAGACACGTTTTAGTTTAAACGTAGTTTATTTGTAAATAATTTTACAAAAGGGATTGGACACAAGTTACCACAACTTAGATCGTCCTCTTCCAAATACAGAAATAACATTAACAATATGTAATTTGAATGGCATACACAAAATTTTAGAAAAGAAATGAATTAAAAAAAACAAAACAAAACAGCAAGACATTACATTAAGCTGAAATATGATAAAATAAAACACTGAAATAGACAAAATCTTGCTGTTAATCGTATGAACACATGATCGCTCCAAAGAAAGAAGAATAAGTTTTGAAGAAATAAACAGGTTGTTTATCAAAGAAAGAAAAATGCAAAGAGGTGAATTGCTTCACTCATTCTAAAATACTTATGAGACACGTTGAACGAATGTAACAGATTGCGTAAAGCGGAAAATTCTGTATTATTGGTAGTGGAAAAATATGACACCATACTTTCAAATCACATCGTAATGTCAGAACTTCAGAACTTTCTGTTTATTTATTTTTTTGTTTATATATTCATCATTTATTTATTTATTTATTTATTTATTTTGCTACCTCTCTCGACAACTGTTAATGAAGCTTTATAATCAAAAAGTGGGGGTGCCTTTTGCTAAATAAGTAAAACACAAAACCAAAACAAATAGAGGAAAATGCTTTGAGTACTTACAACCGAACTTCTTTTTTAAAGATTTTGTCAGCTCTTAAAAGTGCTTTTGTTTAAGATAAACTCTTTACTTTATTTCTTTGATTTTCACTGATTTGATGGTCTTTGTCTTCTTGTGAGTTTTTGCGGCCTGCTCAGCTGGTTCTTGGCTACTGGCTTTTTCATGACTGGTTTCTTTACTTTTTTCATTTGGAAGCTTTCTTCTCTCTATTTCTTTTGTTGCTGTTTTTAGGCGTCTTCAATTACTTTTATTTAACTTGGACTTCTTCGGGTTGTTTGCATTGGCTACTTCTCCGATCATTACATTACATTAAACATATTTTATTCGCAAAAACAAATTTGCAAAAGGTGTAGGACAAAAGTTACAAATCATTATGAAACGTCCTCTCCCGATACATATGAATATAAACAGAAATATTAATGGCGACATAGATTAGATATACATTTCAATATGTAAAAAAAAATAAGTCACAGTAATTTGGAAACAAATGCAAATAAAACTATTAAGTTAAGGAGTGTACATATTGAGAAAATCCCATAAAGTGTATCACGGTAAAATATAATCTTATACATGTATCAAAAATTAAAATTTTTGAGTTCTTCTTATGTATGTGTGAACATAGGAAAAAATAGTACAATTTTCATCATATGTCAAAGATTCGTCACCTGCTAATAGAAGTTCTAAAGAAACATTAAATAACCGTAAGCTCGAAAAAAGGTCATGGCGAGCGTCACAAAATTTAGGACATTCAAACAGTGTACGGCATCTTCAAATGAATTTCCACAGGAACAAGAAGGTTAAATATTAAATTTACTCTATACATATCAGATCTTAATTGACTACACATATGGCGAATCCTTGTGTGAATAATATTAGTTTTTCTTTCGCCAAATTTGAAATAGGTTGGCGATTTGTAAAGATATAGTAGTGAAACAATTTTTGAAAATACTTGTACTAGGTCAGAGCCTTACATTTATGTTTAAAGAATTCCATTCACGGATAGTTGAGGGGGGAAATGAATTCCTTGTTATTTCTAATCGTGAATCAGGGACTGTATAGTTCATATTATTTCTTAAATTGTAATTTGTCACTTCTCCAATCTTCAATTGGGCTGCTTCAAGATTTTGTTCTTTACTGCATATTTCAAGTGAACGTTGACTGGTTTGAAGTCTTTTAACCGGCGTTGAAATTTGACACAATGTACTTCAAATTAACTTCCACGTCCCTTCAAAGTAGAAAATATAGCTCAAGTTGGATACCATTTCTATGTACATACCATGCCGAGACGAACGGTTGAGAAATTGATCAAAAGAATATATCATCGATACTTTCATGCCCAAATGGACCAGACAATAGTAAATTGGCATGAAGGACAATTGCCATAGCAACGTCATCTCACTCAATTTTTACAGTCTATGGCCTTTCATCAGTACTAGCCAGGTTGTCCGTGCGATTTTCCATTACCAGTTAGTAGTGATTCTCATCTCTTTCTTTGGGCCCGTAGGACTAATGATTTCTTCCCCGTCTTCCAGCGTCCTGACACGTAGAACACCGTAAACATAGTGTAGCTGTGTGAGAGTAGTGGAACGGTGGGGGACATTGTTTTGAGTTGTGCCTTTAGTTTTTTTATGTACTTATTGTCTTGTTTTGTTTTGTTCCATTACTTCTTACTTTTCTGCTTCATAGTACTTTTCTTTCTGCTGTTCCCTTTAGATGCATATGAAGAGATGAATAAACCTTTTAGAGATCATATTAGAAAACAATACCTATAAACGGTGATCTGGATGCAGGATTACAACAAAGATCCAATTCACAAAAAGATCAGAGATACGGCCAAACGTTTAAGAGAAGAAGAAGACTACGGCACCAGGGAATCTTGGTAATATGCAGTGAAGAAAAGAAAATATTTGTTAGATGACGTACTGGATAGATTCGAACCACCACCAATCGAGAACAGTAAATTTTGGACCTACTGTTACACCTATACTATTAGAGATAGGGCTTAATCAATGTCACCATTCAACTTAGAAGCACAAAGGTACCCCCGAAAACGTATATAACATCGATATAGTACTTGACTTAGGGAAATTTGCATTTTGGACCATGCCCGAAATTTTGGACCCCTCATTACACCCCAAATATAAGAGATAGAGCTTTATAAATGTCACCATTCGATTTAGAATGACAAAGTTACCTCGAAATATATATATAATATGTCTATATTACTTAACTAAGAAAAAATTGTATTTTGGGCCATTCGAATTTTGGGCCCCTATATCTCATAAACGGTAAGCGTTAGAAACTTAAAACCTTCACCAGTCGCTGCAGGAGCTCAATGTTACCCCGGATTGATATATACATTATACGGGAAACGAACGGCAACTCGGAAAATCGTGGTTAAATATAGTAGTAGGAGAATGGACTGGACCCCCTTTTGTCGTGTCCTTTTTCCATAAACTTTTCTACTTTCTGGGTATATTCTGGCTCGAGTGTCAAATTTTTGATTCACGATCAGGTTCCAAGGAGACTCTTGGTCATCTTCATCGTCAGTGCTTTCTTTCGTGGACTCTTCTGACGTATTAGAGTCATTACTTTCTTCGTTGCTATATGCAGATTCGTCAGAGTGATTGCTTTCTTCTGATATGTTGGACTCTGTATCCGATTCAGTTGGCGAATTATCTCACATATCGTGTTTCTGATTCTTGTGTCGAATGAGATTGAAGTGACGATTGGTCCTGTATTCACAAATATCGAAGTGATACATTATGGACGTCGTCTACATTCTGGATTCGAAGTACGAATGGTGATATTTTGCAGAACAAAGCTTTAAATACGGTCAGATTGAGAATTTCGCTGCTCGTGTGCTCGTTTCACTGCTCATGTGCTCATTTCGCTGCTCGTGGTGCTCGTCTCGGGAATTCGGCGGTGAGTGGTGGTGGGAAAAGCCTCATATTCGCTGTTTAAGGGTATGTTCGCGTGCTCATTTCGCTGCTCGTGTTGCTCGCGTGCTCATCTCGTGAATATTGCTGCTGCTGCTACAGTCGTTGTGTGGTAGGAAAAGCGAAAAAATTCGCTGTTGAATGGTATGCCCACGTACTCATTTCGCTGCTCACGCTGCTCATTTTCACTGCTTGCGTGCCCATTTCGCTGCTCGTGCTACTCTCATACTCATCTCGGGAATTCCGTGGTAAGTGGTGGTGGTGACAAGTGCCTTGTATCTTGTGGTGGGAAAAGCTATAAATTTGCCGTTTAAAGGTATGCCCACGTTGCTCGTTTTCACTGCTCGCGTGCTGATTTCGTTGCTCGTGCTGCTCGCGTGCTCATCTCATGATTCCGCGGTAAGTGGTGGTGGTGACAAGTGCCTTGAATCTTGTGGTGGGAAAAGCTATAAATTCGCCGCTTAAAGGTATGCTCACGCTGCTCGTTTTAACTGCTTGAGTGCTCATTTCACTGCTCGTGCTGCTCGCGTGCTCATCTCGGGAATTTGAGAGGATGGGTGGATTTGGGTCTTAAAGGGAAAGGAGGAGAGAAAAGACCATCACAGGAGTAACACATGCATCTAATGCCCCGCGACGACAAGTCGGGGGGTGGGGGGTAGGGCATATTGTTTTACCCTGGTCCGTCCGTCCGTCCGTCCGTCCCATCTCTGATGAGCTGTTATTCCGGATAACTCCTGCTACAATATTAAAGCTACATTTATTTTACTTTGCACAGTGATTAGGCATAGATTGAAAATGTGCATATTGTCATGGTTAATATTTTGGCCAAAATTGTGATTTTGAGGGGTATTTGAACTTGGCCATTTTATCGAAATGTGTATTCTGAAACTGTTATTCCGGATAACACCTCCGACAATATGAAAGCTACATTTATTTAACTTTGTACAGTGATTAGGCATGGATTGAAGACCCCATATAGAGGCTTGGGGTTAGATCGATAGAGGCATCCTAAAAAGGTTAATGCTAACGGAGAATGACAAACAACATTGGGAACGGCAGAAAACGTAAGGGTAACATATAGAATCATTTGAGGGGTGAGAAAATACAAACCCAAGAAAGATAAATCGGAATAAGTATAATAGAAAAAAAATATGGACGAACACAAAACAAGACGGAGGCACTGAAAAAATAAGAAAAGGGAGATTATTCGGTGAAAAAAGGGAACAGCAGAAAGAAAAGTACTATGAAACAGAAAGTAAGAAGTAATGGATCAAAACAAAACAAGATAATAAGTACATAAAAAAACTAAATGTTAGAGTTAATGAATGGGAAAGGCACAACTCAAAACAATGTCCCCAACCGTTCCACTACTCTCACACAGCTACATTATGTTTACGGTGCTCTACGTTCAGGACGCTGGAAGACATGGAAGAAATCATTAGTCACGCTCGACTGCACAATTCAGGAGCAAAAAAGGACATTAACATAGGTCCTATGGGTTCAAAGAGATGAGATTCACTACTCCAGTTGAAAGGAAAGCGATTATCCCCTTAAGATTGAATAAAGTGAACCTTTTGGATGAGAACGTCTCGGCATGTTAACAACTACAAACCATATTTCATCACAATTCACTGACAGAGGATTTTTATGCGCGATTGACTTAAGTTATCTTTTGTGATAAATTTAATGGCAGTGCATCCGTGTCAAAAAGACAAATTCTCTAATTGAGCTAGAGATGATAAATCAAGAAGAGTTATGAAAAAACATATTGGTCTGGGCCAATATACTTAGGGTGGTATTGGCTTACATGTTTGTCTTTCGTATTGAACTGGAACTTTTAAACATAGTAAGTAAAATATACACACCTGCCAACGACTCCTATTTATGGGGTTTCCCAATGAGAGCATTGAACTCAGTTGAAATTTTCAAAGAGCAATAATTTATCTCCTGCTTAAACACACACAAATTATTTAATATTTTATTGTATAATGATTAATATATCATGAAGAGGCTAAAACACCAGGAAAGTTAATTTGAAGCCCACTTCATAGGTATTATGGTTTGCTTGGAACTGTCCCAAGCATCAAAACCCCCATTTGATCATTTTCAAAAGTTTGCAGGTATGGTCAAATATACTTTAAAGGTTAGTTAATAATGAAGAGGGGTAAAGGGGTTTCATTAACACGCTAACAAACAACACAAGTGTTGCTTTTCGTCTCCTTTTAGCAGTTAACACAAATGGTAAAAATTTAATAGAACAGAGATACCTAAATTACCTAAACAATTTACATGCAACGGATTTATTTCGCCTAAGCATTTAACAACCAAACAAAAGAGTTCAAAACACATTAATAGAAAATTCCTCCACCCACAAACACATCGTCTCCTTATGAAGTGTATTGAAATTATTTGGATTCTTTCCATTTAAATCGTTTTGACACATGAATATAATCGTCTCTACACTTAGAACAAAAACAAAACGAAAAGCTAAGAATGACTCTTTGCTGTGCTGTCAGTACTACTGAAATCCTACTAATTAAATATGATTAAAAGTGTAGTTGAGTTATACTAGTTACCAGAAGTCCATTATTAGTAGTTTTTATATTACTTTAAAAATTCAAGATTCTGATTGGATAATTCAGCACTTGGCTTTCCCTTTCAAAATGTGATGATTACCGCACAATTTAACATGTGGGGTTAATATCACTTTTTAACACTTCAGCGTATATGCACATAGGGGACCGGGAAAATCCATTTCCCAAAGTAGAAAGAGTTTCAAGACAAAACTGCGGAGTTTCAAGATAAAACTGTGGAAAGAAGGAAAAGCAAAAGTAAAACTTTAAATTTTAAAAAATGATCTTCATATAATAAAACAATTAATGACTTTCGATTTCGGTTAAACCACAATTTAACAACACTCAAAATTCCGATAACTTGACATCGGCCGTAAACGGCCTTGGTAATAATAACATCTCTTGAGTTGTTAAATTGTCAGTGGTATTAACCTCATCAAAAGTCATTAATTGTATAAAGTCTGCAACTTGTTCAATATTCTTTATGGCGACGTTGATCCAGATAGGCAGTTATCAGAAAAATCCCGACTTTAAGGGTAGTTCCTCCAGATCTCGTTCTTGAAGTATGCGGGAATTTAAATTATAGGAGTCGGAAATTGACTAGTTCTATCAATATTTCATTTCATCAAGTTGAAATACGAAGCCCACACAATGAAGTTTCACGAACGTTCGGGAAACTTCATTGAGTGGGCTTAATTCGTATTTCAACTTGAAATGAAATATTGATAGAATTTCCGACTCCTGTGTTTAGATAGACTTCCGACTCCTGTGCTTAAATCTGTGTTTAAATTAAACTTTAAATGATGGGTTAAAATGTTATCATTAAAACAAGTACATGTTAATTAATCAATCAATAAGTCATGACATCATAGGACCAGGAATCAGAATCAGAATATATTTTGTTGTCAATCAAGAACTGATATGACCCTCGCCTTCGACTCGGGTCATATCAATTTTCCTGATCCATATCACTACCCTTGGACAGTCCAAATTTTGTGATATTGCTTTTAGTATCAATTACAAGTATTAGTATGGATTTCTATGCAAGTGCTCCAGTCAGAAACGGAGGATTTACAAGAAGAGAAAAATAGAACATGTGACTGTGAAAAGATCATGTGATGAAAACAAAGATGGTTGTTAGAAGTTTTTGCTTTCTGCTTTTGATTGCAGGCGCAATTTCTGCAAAATACGACCCAACATGGAGCTCATTAGATGCAAGACCACTTCCATCGTGGTATGATGAGGCAAAGCTTGGCATATTTATACACTGGGGAGTTTTTTCTGTTCCATCATTTTCCTCAGAATGGTTCTGGTGGAACTGGAAAGGGGCACCGACACCGGCAGTGGTAGAATTTATGCTTCAAAATTACCGACCAGATTTTACATATGCAGACTTTGCGTCCATGTTCACAGCAGAATTTTACAATGCAGCCGAATGGGCCGAAATATTCGAAGCATCCGGCGCAAAGTAAGCATGTAATAGACCATATCCAAGTTCCTTCACACTTTTCTTGATATATGACTTGTTTCATAAAATATGTCAGTCCCACAGGGGCCGGTAACATACGATATTGATAGACCGGGTCCCATAGATATGTATAAGAATTATACATATCTATGGGACCCGGTCGATCAATATCGTATGTTACCGGCCCCTGTGGTCAGTCCCTCCCTCTCTTCACAAGTGCCTGTGGACTGACCACAGGGATTCGCTTCTGTACTGATACTTTCAATGCATGGTTGACTGAAAAATCACACAAGGATTTGTTTCCGTAATTATGCTATCAATGTATGGTCGACTGAAAAATCAGTTTTTTCAGTCGACCGTACATTGATAGTATAAATACGGAAGCGAATCCCTGTGGACCGACACAACTGGTTCCTCATTCCCTGTACTACTGAGCACAAAGGAAAACAGAAATATTCTCATTTTAATTTCTTGGAAACTTGATTATTCTTTTAACCTAAGTGACATGACATCACAGTGCTCTGGATTGATCAATCAGATCAGTGGATTTTAATGTTGCACCCCCCCCCCAATATAGGTGGTGACGCGAGTGATATTTCAAATTGCAATATATTCGTTGTTATCAGTGGTTATAATAAGTATGATCTGAAATCGGGGTATAATGTTTTATTGTTTCATTAAAATATCGTGAAAAATGAATGATTAACTCTAAGTTGAAGTTTCATGGATATATAGTGAAATGCAGACCTTTTCCTGCCTCTATAGAGTCTGGATAAGAGAATTTCTGAGAAAATCAACGTTGTCAACATATGAAACAACAGTTGCAAAATATTTTCAGGGATGGCTCTGGCTTCTCAATATCTGTCGCCAGAAAAATCGCCAACTTGTATTTTTTGTCGCCAATTACAAAAAATTGTCGCCAATTAGGGAGCATCCAATTGGTTTTCTAGTTTGGACGATAAGACTTTTGTGTTCTTTCTTCCACACTAAAAGAATAATTCTATTTTGTATTCTTTTGTTTTGATGGCACAAATTCTTTTATCATTTACATGCTTTGCTGTTTCGGTTTGAATCGTATGCTTAACATTCCTTGTTTGCTGCCTTTTGCGGGTACATGTCCTATTTTCAAACATTTCAGTTATGTCCTTCAAAGTCATTAAACAGATGTTTTTATTCCCCTTACAATGAGGAATTTTTTAAAATCTTTTTCTTCTTCATCATTTATATGCTTTGTTGACTCACTTCATATTCCTTTATTCCAGGCTTTCATAGGAGTTAATGACACTGGTGTCTCCACCGAGTTGAGGGAGATAAAATAAGATGGAAATTTGTCAAGTTTCAAATAAATAGTTTTTCTTTCAATAGGTCAATAAAAGTATTAAACAAAAATTGAATTTGCAATTATTTGAATAAAGTTTGTTAAACTTCAATATTATCCCTTAAAATTAGTTCAATTTTTTATTTTATAAGACTTATAGTCTTATTAAGATATACAATTTATAGTAAATGGTAACACTCAAAGCCTCTTTAATTTCGTTTTCACAACATAGAAAAGGGGAAGTAACTCAACTTCATAATTGCATAATCTAATCCGTTTGTTTTCGTGAACATTTATGAAAATAAGAAGTGATATTAAACGAAAAAAAAATTTAAAGTATAAAATTTTAGTGTATAATAATACTCTTTCAATTCCTTTGATTCCTTTGATTGGGCTTGTATCTGTCACAAGTCATTTTGGCACATGCACAGGTAAATAAACAGGTAATGCAATCAACAGATGACCGGAAATAATCAATGGACTGCAATGTCGTTGCCAGAGGCTATGAATTGACATTTAATTATTACCTATGATTATTTTAACAACAAAAATCATGAAAGGTTTCAACTAAGAATGGTAAAAATTGGATAATACCGGCAAGATGATGTGAAAAACATTGTCGCCAAAAAAATCGCCAGGAACGATTTTTTGTCGCCAGAATGAAAATAAAATCGCAAATTGCGACATTGGCGAAGCCCAGCGCGAACCCTGATTTTTGATTCATTTCTATACAGATATGCCCAACAAAAATAAAATATTTCTGTCAGTGACAGGCAACTGAATGCATGATTTTTAAGTAAAATTAATCATGTTAATGATAGTAAGACAAGAGAAAATTTTGTATCAAATGATTTCTGAGATTTAATAATTGTAAATAAGAAGTCTCTAACAGTTTAATTCATATGTTAATCATAATAATAAAACACTTACATGTACTTTAAGTTCTGGTGATCTTTATTTGTCCACATTAAGAAAGATAACTCTTACAAAAGATCATTTACTCAGAGTGCAGACCATGAAATTGGATATCATCTATTGTCAAGTTTCTGGAGTTACCTCCACTGATTAAAAATAAGCGGCCATCAGGTGTTAATTTTAACATAGAACATTAAGGGAGGGATACAAAAAAATGCTGTAAATTCCAATTGATGAAAGTCTGGGTTAAATCGCTTGGATATGATGTTGACACAACCTTATACATGTAGTTAGTAAGTTACAGTCCAACATACCTTTCAGGTTGGTCACCTGTCCACCTTTTACTTGTACATGGAGATCACAGAGTGACTTGATCATGTCAGGTTGGTGTTTTCAAGATTCCTGATCGATCTGCTTTGTTAAGGCTCAAAAATGAATAATCAGTGGTGCCTGCAGATGTCAAGTTATTTTTCATAAACCATAAATTCTGCCCTTACCAATATATTTTGATGCTTCTTTACAAATTACACAATATTTTAAGAATTAACAACCCCACAAATCCTTCTGAATGTAACTATAGAATATAGAACATTGAACATATTTTATTTACATGTATCAAATCACTGGCCCTCATAGGGCTATACATGAGCATATATGTAAACCAAAATAGCATCCTGTGAAATAAGTTCCAAATGGAACAAATGTTATTGATATATCTATGAGATTTTTTCTGTATGGAGATTATTTCACCAGGTGAGCAGTAAATACTTTCCAACTGGAGATTATTTCACCAGGTGAACTATGAAATATGTTCCTTTCATTACAGGGGAATCNTAAAAAATGAGTAATTATGCACGACATAGACAGGCAATTATTCATATCATACATGGACACTATTGGACAGTGTACATAAAATATCAATAGATTAGATACTGATCATTGCCATCATAGACACTAATCCACCAGTCCCTTTGGGACTTTGATTCAAGGTTCCTCCAAATCATATCTGAACGTTCATCTAAACTTTTTCTCGTCATAGCATTGGCTGTTATTTAGATCGATTGGTGGCTGTGTTTTTGGGGAACTGGTAAAGTAGATGTGTTCCAAAATTTTATAGGAGTTAAAATAGAACTTTGATTATATTTCTACATTATATTACTATCTTGTAAAACATAGTAAAAACATCTCCTTAGAAATCACTAGATCTACTAGAATTTTGTTCAAATTTTGCAAGATTTTTAATTACCATAAACTTTTTTGCAAGATTTTTAATTACCATAGACTTTAATTAGATCATTATTGCACTGCCATTTGGATTTGTCAAATACTGTGGAAGTACTTTTATTTGTGGACATCAATTTTCGTGGTTTTCATAAAAATCACAATTTCATGGGTACTTAAATTCGTGGTTTCGATTTCTTTGCATTGAAACCTTACGGAAAAAATGCATTTCATTGAAAACTTAAATTCGTGGTTTTAGCAAACCACGAAATCCACGAAAATTGGAACCCCACGAACAATAGTACTTTCACAGTATTATTTGATTTATCTTTTTGTCATGTATATACATATTTTTACAACATTAGAATCCAAATTGCGTCCTAACTCTTGTATGTCTTTCTTTCACTTTAACTTAACCATTTACAAAATTAATAACAATGTTAATTAATGTAAATTTTGTGGAAAATCAGTAGTTCTAAATTCAGAAAATAGAACACAAATAGAAGCATACATTTTGTACATATACTGGTATATCCGTACAGACAACAATATAAACCATGTTAACATTTTTAAGCATGGTTTTATTTGACACATAGAGCATATTTTTGATCATTGAATGTATATCTTCCAGATATGTTGTCTTGACCAGTAAACATCATGAAGGGTTTACTAACTGGCCATCCAAGTATTCATTTAACTGGAATTCTAATGCTACCGGACCAAGCAGAGACCTTGTTGGTATGTTTCAAGATTAACTAGAGATTAAATGCCCTCGCAGCCTGCTGCCATCATCCCAAGTTTTTCCTGATATGTTTATATTCAAATTTTGGATAAAATTTAGCTACTCTGTTTGTGTCTGTAATACACATATGATGCCCCCGTGGTTTGATATAAAACATAGACATTTAATTTCTAAGCACTTGATAAACAATTTTCAAAAACTTAAATTCAAATATCTGACACAGCTTACTCAATAACCAATCAGGAGTTATCCAGAATCCACCCTCCAAATGCACATATTTCAATAAAATGGCCAAGTCCACATACACCCCACAGAAAAAAAACCACAAATTTAGGCCAAAATCAAAATTGTGACAATACACACATATAAAGTCCATGGCTACTCTTTGTGTAAGGTAAAATAAATGAAGCTGTAATATTTTTGGGAGGATTTGATGGGAATCACACATTTTGATAAAATTGTCAAAATCTAGGCCATCACAGTATACACATCTTTAATCCATGCCTAATCACTATGCAAAGTTGAATAAATGTAGCTTTAATATTGTGGGAGGAATTTTCCAGAATAACAGTTTCAGAATACACATTTTGATAAATGGCAAAGTCTACCTACCCCTCAAAATCACAATTTTTCGCCAAAATCTAAACCATGACAATATGCACATCTTCAATACATGCCTAATCACTGTGCAAAGTTAAATAATTGTAGCTTTAATATTGTGTGAGGAGTTATCCAGAATAACAGTTTCAGAATTTACATTTCAATTAGGCCACACAAAAATAATGATTAGATTCTCAGGCCATTTTTCAGAAAAAATGATGAGGTAGGGAGGGAGAAGTTTTTTATTTTTATTGGTTCAAAATCATGATGAGGCATCTTTTTACATCACTGAGATGCCCAAAAAGTGATGAGGCAGGTGATTTTAATATTTTTTTATTTGAAACTTGAATAAAAAGTTGAAATTAGTTCCCAGAAAGGAGACGAGGCAGGGGCCTGAGAAGCTAATGTATTTTTTTATTTGGCCTTAAATGGCCGAGTCCTCCTTCCCCTCAAAATCACAATTTTGGACCAAAATCTAAACATGCTAAACCATGACAATATGCACATCTTCAATCCATGCCTAATCACAGTTATCCCGAATAACAGTTTCGATAAAATGGCCAAGTTCAACTACCCCTCAAAATCACAATTTTTGGCCGAAATCTAAACCATAATATGCACATCTTCAATCCAAACCTAATCGCTGTGCAAAATTAAATAAATGTAGCTTTAATATTGTGGGAAGAGTTATCTGGAATAACAGTTTCAAAATACACATTTCAATAAAATGGCCAAGTTCAACTACCCCTCAAAATCACAATTTTTGGCCAAAATCTAAACCAAGACAATATATATAATATATATATGCACACCATCAATCTATGCCTAATCACAGTGCAAAGTAAAATAAATGTAGCTTTAATATTGTGAGAGGAGTTATCCAGAATAATAGCTCATCATAGATGGGACGGACAGAATTACTGATGAAATTACGGACAGACGGATGGATGGACAAGGGTAAAACAATATGCCCCCCGACTTGTCTCCCTGGGGGCATAAAAATTTTTACTGATAGGAATCATTTTTAGCAAAAATTGTACAGCATGCAGATGGAAGCTAGAATGCATGCCTTGCATTACCATAACTCCACACTGCATTGCAGGGGGGATAAAAAACTTCATTGGTTTTACTAGATGTTCACCATGATTTTCATCATTTTTTATGTACATTGTAGCACCTACAAAAGTATGGGGCATATTGTGTTTAGGTCTGTCTGTCAGTTTGTCCATCTGTACCAATTTAAATATTATATATATATTCGCCCACAGATTTAAGTTTCTTTACTGTGAAGGATGTATGCTATTATTATTTAACTTAATTTAAATACACAATGGGGCATAATATAATAAAAATCATAATAAAAATTATCCTTGCAACCAATTTCATGCTTCACTGATGATAGAAAAATCAGGATAGCAAGAGGTTAACACGCAGGTTTAAGTTTCTTCTCTGTGAAGGATGTATTACGTATGCTATTATCATAAACCATTAGGGTATGATATTCAAAAATCATATAAAAAATTTTTTCCCTGGCACCAACTTTCAGTCTTTACTGAATGTTAAAAAATGTTGCAAGGCATGACGTGTAAGTAAGACACATATTCTTGTTTTTAAATACAAGTAAATGAGTGAATTGTCAAAATTTTATCTTCACACTGATACATTTGTGATATAAAGAATATTTATGATGATAACATTTTCTATTGTATATTGTAGGAGAACTGGCAGCTGCAATAAAAAGCAAGACAAAGATGAGATTTGGATTATACCATTCTTTGTTTGAATGGTTTAATCCACGTTATCTTCAAGACAAGGCCAATGGGTACAAAACACAAGACTTTGTTCAGGTATTTTTCTTACATAAATGGCATGATTTTCTCTAAATAAAAAAAAAACTGATTTAAAAACACCTGCATTTTAGTTCTTTTATTAATATTGAACATTTCACTGGTTCATAAAAAGCTGTTTAATATTTTTAGCTTCTGAGTCATAACATAATGTTTACCAATACTATTTTTATGCCCCACCTACGTAGTAGGAGGGGTATATAGTTTTTGGGTACATTGTCTGTACTTACGTACGTAGGTATGTCCGTAATGCTCAGGTTAAGGTTTAGGTTGAATGTAGTTTACCTTGAAGGAGGTTTGATATTGATGAAACTTTGTATACAGATAGACCATGACATGAACTGCAACATTTTTGTAGCAAACAGATGCTATGACCTCAAGGTCATGCAGTCATGTGTCATTGACTTTGAATATTTGATAGTGTACTGCAGGTTAAGGTTTAGGTTGAAGGTAGTTTACCTTGAAGGAGGTTTGATAGCTTGATTACACTTTGTATATACAGATATAGATCTTAACGGGAACTGCAACATTTTGGATGGAAACAGATGCTGTGACCTCATGGTCATGGGTCATTGGATTATAATAAATTTTATAATGCTCTTTAAATAATGTATGATTATTAGTCATGTTAGTGGGACATTTAGTGTCCATTGACACAAATTCATTTGTTATATTCATATTATACTTGTAGTCCAAGACAATGCCAGAATTATATGAGTTGGTAAACAATTACAAACCAGAGATAGTATGGTCTGACGGAGATGCAGGACCAGATACATATTGGAATTCTACACATTTTTTAGCATGGCTATATAATGACAGGTACATTTTTATTAGGCATCTATTTATAGCTTTAAGTATATATATGTATTTGTAGTCAAAGACTTTGCCAGAATTATATGAAATAGTGAATGCATACAAACCAGAGGTAATTTGGTCAGATGGAGATTGGGATGCTCCAGATACTTATTGGAATTCTACAAACTTTTTAGCTTGGCTCTATAATGAAAGGTAAGACAAATTCTGTGAAAGTACTTTTGTTCATGGGGTTCCAATTTTCGTGGATTTCGTGGTTCTCTAAAACCATGAAATAAAGATCCCCATGACATTCATTTTCCCTTTGGGTTTTAATGCATAGAATTCACAACAATGTAAGCTTCCACCAAATAGTGATATTTGAGAAAACCGCGAAAATTGATGTCCACAAATAAAAGTACTTCCACAGTAACAGGTCTGGGTTTTTTGTCCTCTGTAAGCATCCATTGGCTTGTTGAATGTTTCAGGTTGCATGTTGCTTGGCAGTAAATTGCATGTTAATGGTTACAATACAATAGTACAGGTAAAAATGGCTTAAAAAGGATATTTTCCTTGTGCTGACTATTTTTATTTAAATCCTTATAGTCCAATAATTCCAATTGTAAATACTTTGCCCAATTTCATTGGTGAACATCATGAAAAACAAAGAAGTTATTTTTCTGATAAACGCTTTTTGCCCATGAATACACTCCATGTCTGAAACTTGCAATATACAGTGATGTCATAGTCAGTGATGACATTGTTTAAAGTGCAAAGAATTGGAATTATAAGAAATAAAAGTAATTTTGTAGGAGTTAATCAATGTGCAAATGCAGCGTTTCACTCACTAACTAAAAATAAAAGTCCTTCGAACTTTATTCAGTTTGTGGGTGAGTTGGCCGTGTTTACACATCTATAAATGCCTCCAAAATTACTTTTATTCCTATATTATACACCTGTTACAATAAAACTTACAATAATAAGTGATCCTTTAAATTTCACAATATATTTTATTGATTTATAATATTAAGAAGCCATCAATACATACATGTACATATCTGCTAAGGGCCATCTAAAATGTACAATGAGGAATGAGCAAAGCTAGTTGTTGAAGGCCTCATGGGGACTTCAAGATGAAGAGCAACAATAAAAACATTGTTCCATTGCTTGGTTTTACCATGTATTTGTAGAGACTTTGTTTCATGTGCATCTACTCCATATCTTCATTGTTAATACACATACCCACTGCAATTGAGAAGCAGATGTTTTGTCAGTTTGTACTTTATTATAAGGCAGTATTTAATTCTGGGAATGGGTTATCAAACAAGGTGAAAGAGGTGAGTTTAAAAAAAACTTTTTTATCATGTTTATTTTCATGATCTAATTCTTGAACATGTTAAACAGTTTATTTTCTTTGATTTAAGAAATGAGATGATTCTTTTATTTAAAAGGCTAACTCAAAATGTTATGATGTACCTTGCCTTTGTGAAGTAGGTGGTCCAGATAGACCAGTTCTCTGAAAAGTAAATTGCAACTGTTTTGAGACTATTGTTAGCTTGATTTACCATATGTATTGCAGGATAAAGCCTGAATCTAAGATTTGATTTATAACATATATCAAGTTTATCAAGTGTGTTAAGATTTGTTCATTATCCTTTGTTTATATGGCAGATTTATTTTAGAATTAACATATAACCTTTGTAATCCTCCAATGAATATACCTATATTCCTCCATTAACACCTGTAACAGTATACGTACCTTCAAAACTCCTGTCTTTTGATTGTCAGTCATACAATCAAAGTTGTAAAGCATATTATTTTAGACCAATTTGTTTTTCCTGGAGGGGGTTACCTTTATACTCCAATGATAAGAGATTTGAATATGGTAGTTTTCCTTGCTGTGTTAGCAGTAGGCTAAAATTTCCATAAACCAAAGTGGCTAATTGGTGTAAGTTATAATTAACCACATTGAATTGAGAACATTTGTGTTTACAACATACAAAAAATTGAGAATTTCAAAGTAAGTTCCTCACTATATATCGTAGAGGTGCTGCCAATACTCAAATCATACATTAAAGTTATTTGTGACAGGACAACCTACTAATGTTGTAGAAGGTGATTTCAATAGCCAATAAATAGACTTGGCTGATAGATTGATTAGGTGGCTGGATCAGAGTGGTAGAATCGAGGTACGCTAGGTTCTGGGTTCGATTCGTGATGTTGACTTGAGTAAACTTTGTGAAAAGAGTCCTGCTCTCCTGTTTCATATATTATTTAGGCATGTTTCCGAATGAATGTTCATATTGCATTATGTTTTACATATTTTTATTATTGGCAAGAAGTTCCCCCCCCCCCCCAAGTTAATGCTTGTCCTCCATATTACATATCAGGTAAACAAAAAGTACGGCATTAAAAAGGAACATATATGGACACGGACATAAAAAACGGGAACTGTACTATTTCAAAGTTATCAATTCTGGAAAATAGATGTCAAAAGATCTGCATTGGTTTGAGTTTAAGTTTTAGTTTCATCTTCTGATCTGGTCTCATTTCTCTGAGTATCTTGATTTTTACTCATTCGCCAAAGTGGTGATTTGAGCTATTTTTTTATCGCCAAATGGAACAGTAACTCGCCCCTGGGGAGTGTGGTGACCTGACGTGCTAATATAGCTATGGAATTTAGATTGTTTGATTAATAAACAAAAGATAGGATTTTTGAAGAAGTTGTTATAGGTGTTACTGTATAGCGGGTTATTTTCTCAGTTCTTTTATTTTCGCCTATTTTCATGGATGGCCTAAAATCGAGAAAACAAATTCTGCAAAAATTAATATATTCCAGCTTCTACAAATATTTTATTTCTGTTGTTAATATCATACCTGTCAACTCTCCCCATTTCATTGTGAGGCTCCCGATAATTTGTCAAAAATTCACTTATCTCCCGCCAGCTCTCAGTCCTCAAAGCGGGAGGTTAGAATCTCCCGATTTCCGAAAAACCGCTAAAAATAGAAATATGATGCTCATTATCTTTGTCACTTTTATCTAATTGCCCAAATTGATAGTATTACACACCTGTTCTGCTAATTAAAGGATTAATTCAGTCGTAAAAAAACATTCATCGGCAGTGTTTACCTGAGTTATCAACTAATTACCTGCAGCTGTCAATCAGAGATTACTTGCTTACCTTTATTGCAATTTCCAGTCAATTGCTTAAGAAAATAGTTTTTTTTTTCATTGAATTCTTTTCCACTATATTTTCACAATTAAATTTCCCTTTGAATGCAGGAAAAAATTTCTGTTTTTACCAGAACACGTGTTTTGACAATTGAGTTGTTTCCTTTTAAAATCTGTGTTTTAGTTTTTATGATTTTATTCTGAAGCATTTTAATTATGATCCTTTTGTTTGAATCAGTGACATAAAAAACAAATTTGAACTTAAATTAAAAGTTCGAAAATGTTTGAAGACAAAATTTGCTGGCTTTTTGCAAAATTATTTATTTTTATTTACAAATTCAAGGTAATTTATTTGATGAGATAAATATTTAATTTTACTTTCCTATTATAATTGTCATCAAATATGACTGTGAAAACCTCTGTAGATCAGGGGATGATATCCTAGGAAGTGTAAGGAATAGCCCTTTAGGTATACAGAAGGTCAAGCATGCCCTAATAGAAACTGTTAAAATAGGCCAAAATACATGTCGTGAAAGCCTCTTAGAGCAAATCTCCCTACTTTAGAAAAATTTTGGTAGTGAGATCTCCCTTCTTGATACAATTTTAGTAGGGAGATCTCCCTACTCTGGGCTTTCAAAGGTTGACAGGTATGTTTATATATTTTACTTTATTGAAATTCAGTTGACTTTCAACATCAATGGTATTCATGAATTAGATAATTGCATTGTCATTGTCATTAACTGTCATAACTGGTTACTTGCAGAACGAATTATTTACACCAATGGTTTTATGTCAAATATTTAAGAAATAAAAAATTTATCAATTTAGCTTGTACTTTTCATGTTTCCATTAGAGAAAAAATGTAGAATTATTCATAATCAGTGAAAATTCAAAACCCTTAAATTTTTATGATACTCGACTCAAATCCACAAAATTTTTGACTCGCCAAAATAGCATGTTATACAGTGCTTGAGGAATATTAAGTATATTCATTGAAGAATTACATTACTAATGCTTCATGAAATTCTCCATATTTGTCATGGAGCACTTCTACATGAAAGACCTTTATGATTTTGCTGAAAAATTTGCTATTTTTATTATTTTTTTAGCATTCTCTTTGGTCCAAGATGTTGAAATCAAGGAAACTAGCTCTAGCTACTTACCTTTAAAATATACATGGGTATTTGGTTACTTTCTTTCAATTTTTTTCTTTTGTAGGGTTAGTTGAGGTACAGTTTTTGTGGTTTTACTCACCCCATAAAAAGCAAAAATAAAAAAAAATACATTTATGCCTGTGGTACTAGTACTTTGTTTGTTGATTTGAATTTAACAAACCTTAAGTTATCTCTCTTTAATTCTTTTTAGTCCAGTGAAAGACACAGTAGTCACCAATGATAGATGGGGATCTGGTTGTGCATGTAAACATGGTGGATATTACACATGTTCAGATAGGTATAATCCAGGTAAGAAAACTGCACATGTTCAGATAGATATAAGCAAGGTAAAAACCTACACAAGTTCAGATATATAAAACACAGACAAGAAAACAACACATGTTCAAATAGATATAATCCAGGTTAAAAAAAAACTACAAAGTCCATATTGGTTTAATTCAGGTAAAAAGGTAAAACAAAAAGTACACATGTCTAGATTGGTATAATCCAGGTATGAAAACTAGGTATAATCCAAGGGTGAAAACTACACATAGTTAGACAAGTATAATCAAGGTCAAAAACACAAGAAAACTACACATGTCCAGATAAGTATATATAATCCAGGTAAAAACTACACATGTCCAGATATATATATAATCCAGATAAAACACTACACTTGTTCAGATATGTATACAGGGTTGCCATACCCTTGAATACTGGAAAAACCCTGGAAATTGGTAAATTTGATATGGGCTGTTCTAGAATTAATTGTATGGGGGAGGGGGTCAGAAGGCACTTTAATTAAAATTTGATGGGTGGTGGTCATTTCAGCTCTTTTCTGTATAAGGTATATGGAAAAAATCAATTAAAATTTTATGCATGGTGGGCCAAAAATAAAAGTGCCTTCCGACCCTCCTATACAATTAAATATTTAATAGCCCTATGGATAGATGGTATATTAACAAATTTTTTGAAATAGTAATCGCAACCTCAAATTTTGTCAACTATTTTGGTCAGGACTTGAAAAGTCCTGGAAAAAACCTTGAATTTGAAGACTTCAAAACAGTGGCAACCCTGTGTATAACCCAGATAAGGAAATACTCGCATACAGATAGGTATAATCCAGGTAAAAAAGACTAGTACACATGTCCAGATAAGTATAATGCAGGTAAACACTTAACAAGTTCAGATATATATATATAACCCAGACAAGAAAACTACACGTCAAGCTGAGATAGGTATAATCTGAATAAAAAAACTACACACATTCAGATAAGTAAAATGCAGGTATGAAAACTACACGTATAGGTATAATTCAGATAAAAAAATACTCCAGTAAATGTTCTCTTTTTTTACGTTATATTGAAATAAAACACTTTTTGCAATTTAAGGTATCATTGTGACATAACTAGTCAATAGTCTTCAACTGGTAAATAATCTTTGAATCTTTGGACTGGTGACATCACAGTGGCACCTATGATTTTCAGTTATCTTAAAACACTAATTAAGTTTCTGGTTCCCCTTGACACCAACTATTTTCCTTTTCTTTACATCGAGGACAAAGTTGTGTCTCGGGGGAACCCATGAACTTGCTATTGTCCTCATGGCCAGTAAATACCTGTTTGTATTATATCTTGCTGATAATGTTTATTCCTTTATGCAGGTGTTCTACAGAAACATAAATGGGAAAACTGTATGACAATTGACAAGTACTCTTGGGGTTACAGAAGGAATGCCAGACTTGAAGACTACCTGTCCATTGAAGAGTTGTTGTCAACTTTTATTTCTACTGTTAGGTAAGGATAAATGATATGTTTTACCCACATTGATCTGCATTAATCCATCATGTTATTCTCAATAATAAGTTGTGCTATGAAGACTTGGTTTGATTTCCATGAAACTTGAGACAATTTTAATATGACATGTATGATGATGTCAAAGAAGATACTTGAACTTTAAACTTTGAACTTTTTATATGACAGCAAAAATTTTTGCGGTCGTATAATGGTATGGTGCAGTCATCATTGTCGTTGTCATCGTCGTCTGTTTTTAAAAAAGGGGCCAAAAAGGGTTACATTTGCTGATTACCTGAAATTTTTATTTTTCATCGGATTTCGATGGGATTTTTTTCTTTGAATTCCTCTTGATATAAGCTTTCAGTCACATGTCAACGGATTTTGTGTAGCTCTTACCGTTTCCGAGCTACAAGGGGTCAAAGGGGCCAAATTGCAAATTTTCGAAATATGTGAAATCTTTATTTTTCATCGGATTTCGATGGGATTTTTTTCTTTGAATTCCTCTTGATATAAGCTTTCAGTGGTATGTCAACCGATTTTGCATAGCTCTTACCGTTTCCGAGCTACAAGGGGTCAAAGGGGCCAAAATTGCAAATTTTCGAAATATGTGAAATCTTTATTTTTCATCGGAATTTGATGGGATTTTTTTCTTTGAATTCCTCTTGATATATGCTTTCAGTAGTATGTCAATGGAGATTGCGTAGCTCTTACCGTTTTGGAGCTACAAGGGGCCAAAGGGGCCTAAATTGCAAATTTTCGAAATATATGAAATCTTTATTTTTCATCGGATTTCAATAGAATTTTTTTTCTTTGGATTCCTTTTTGTGTAAGCTGTCAGTAGTATGGCAGCGGATTTTGCGTAGCTCTTACCGTTTTCGAGCTACAAGGGGCAAAGGAGCCAAAATTGTAATTTTTGTCTCGCCTGCGACGAAAGTCGCTGAAAGCGAGACATAGGTATAGCAATCCGGCGACGGCGGCGGCGGCGGCGTAAACTTTTTTCTAAAACCTTCATAACTTTTCAAGGGTAATACATACAAACATCATC
>MJUU01031426.1:0-37844 GCA_002080025.1 Modiolus philippinarum | reverse complement strand
TGATAATATTTGGTATGTAGGTTGGTCTTGGGTAGTACATGTCAGTCTGGCAGGTGACTTTTGTCCTTGACCTCAATTTCACGGTCTAGTGGCCACGTTAAGTTTTTCTGCTTAAGTCCATTTCTCAATAACTAAAAGTGGTAGGTTGATAATATTTGGTATGTAGGTTGGTCTTGGGTAGTACAGTCAGTCTGGCAGGTGACTTTTGTCCTTGACCTCAATTTCACAGTCTAGTGAGCATGTTCACTTTTCTGATTAGTTCACTTAGATTTTACATCAATTTAGAGTCCAGCAGGGACAGGTGAGACATCCTTTAGGGTCATCACTTGTTTAAATTTTTGTTTGTACCATTTGCATACAATAATAATACAACTACTAACCATGTATGTTCACATATTATATTGAATGATGAAATGATGAAATCTGAGTTAAATTTCAAGCTTTGGATCTAAGAGCTAAAGTTTGTAATAATTTGCAGAAAGTTGCATTTAGGCATGCCACATTAAAGTAAGAATGAGGATTAAAATACAACATAGTTTTATCCACATTGAATTATTGCCTACAGCTTCAGTGTACAAAGTCCTGTGTGAAAGGGTCTTGTTGAATAAGGTTATACCAAATTTTTAATACATATATATCATTATGGCGTGAATTCAAAAATGTATATCTTTTCAGAATTGTTCCAAGAACAAGCAGAATTTAAGCGGTTTTGAAAATTCTATATTTTTGTCATAAATTTTCCAAGTCCAACTTTCCATTCAGATTCCATTTGAAATATTTTCTAAGTCCCCTTTCCATCTCGTTTCCATGTGAAAAATATTCTAAGTCCTACTTTCCATCATATTTCCATGTGAAAAATTTTCTAAGTCCTACTTTCCATGTTGTTCAATCAACTTTCCATGATGAACCAGACTTTTTTCCATCTCCTACATGGAAAATAACATGGAAATTTTCAGATGGATAAAAATTCCATGTGGTTTTTAGAAGTTCCATGTCATTTCCATGTCACTGAGATGGAATCCATGTCATTTCCATGTCATCGACATGGAATTCCGTGTGTTTTCCATGGAAATCATAAACTGAGATGGAATATCTAGAGATGGGAAACTTACTGAATAATCTGGTAGAACGTTACATACTATTGTCCTGAAATAGTAAAAATGTTTGAACACAGCTTGAGTGGGAATCCAGGTGCTTAAAGGCTTTAAAGTGATGGCGCATTGAAACTAAAAAGGAGGTGTCGAATAGGCTTGAGTATACAGTACAAGACGTTTATAATACAATCAAACCAATTTCAATTATTACTTTGCTGTTATTAAACTTATTAAATTTTCTGCATTGAGAAATTAAACGATTATCGAGTACATTATTGAAACAAAAAATAGGGCCTATTTGTTTCACGCGAAGGAATATGAAAAAAAAATATATATATATCAGGATAATCTCAGAAGATGTCAAAATGGTTTCTTTATGAAAGTTGTTGCACATTTTAAAAATTTTCATGATGTTTTGATACGTCAACTGCCTGATCTACATGCAGCAGTACAAACCCGAATATAATATTCCATGTGTCAATCTTGATCTTGATGCAGAATGTTGTTAGCTCACCTGGCCCGAAGGGCCATGTGAGCTATTGTCATCACTATGCGTCCGTCGTTCGTCCGTCAACAATTTCAAAAATCTTCTCCTCCGAAACCGCTGGGCCAAATGTAACCAAACTGAATCATCACCAGGGTATGGCTTCTCAAAGTTAAGTTCGATTAGTTGGCCGGTCAAAACATTGCCGCCATTGCTAAAAATAGAACATAGGGGTAAATTGCAGTTTTTGGCTAATAACTGGAAAACTGTTACAGATATGAAAAATCTGACATAGGGTAAAAATGATCAGCATGATGAGATCTACCCACTGTGCAATTTTGAAGAAAATCTGAAAACCCATCTAAGAGTTATAGCCCTTTTTCCCTTAAAGTTTCAAAATTTTTGCATTTTTTATTTCAAAAAGTGTAACAGATAGAGGTCAAGTGTAAATTGCAAAAATGTTCAGCATATCAAGATCTACTTACCCTGAAATTTTGAAGAAAATCCATAACCCTTGTAGGAGTTACTGCCCTTTTTTCACCGAATTCTTTTAATTTTCGTATTTTTCTAAAACTATAGAAGATGAAGGTTAAGTGTAAATTGATGAAATGTTTGCCATGCTGTGGCGACTTCAAAACTGATGTTTTAAATTGTTCCTTGACCGCCATTTTCAAAATGGCCGCAAAAAAAAGGTGGGAATTTAAATTCAACATTGTCCAATGAAATTTGATTTCCAAATAGATCTTGATGTTGCGAGTTCAAATCCGGTGTTGAAAATTGTTCTTTGACCACCATTTTCAAAATGGCCTCCAAAAAAAGGCGGGAAAATTCAACATTGTACGATTTCAATGAAATTTGGTTTCCAAGTAGATATTGATGTTGCGACCTCAAAACTGATGTTCATAGTTGCCAACCTCTGAGAATAGAAAATCATGTAATTACACGCTTTTTAGTCTGAAAAAGCATGTAATAACGCGCGACTAGATTATTTTCAGATCCCAAAATTATGTAAGCGTGTAATTACATGAGTTATTGATTACCAGACAAAAGACAGGAGTTTAGAAAGAGTTTTATAGGTGTTACTAGAGGAATATTGGTATGTTCATTGAAGAATTGGAAATAAAATATGTTAATCATCCAGTAAATCCGCCATAATTAAGGCAAAGTTAAAACAGCTAGTACTGGCAATTTTAATCATAATCCAATGTTGTTTGTTTGGCTTATTTCAAGACATCTTTGTGTGGTTCATAGTCATAACATTTACTATACTGATTAAATTTGCAACATAGTAGTGAACACAAAGTATCATTTGCAAGTTCTGGTCTAAATTCTTTGTGGATTTTTTTTATAACTGAAATGCCCTCTCACTATATGCATTATTAATAACTGAATTGCTATAATGAAGAGTAACATACATGAATGCATGTGTTTGCGTGTGAAAATTGACCTTTGCGTGTACACGCCTTGTAAATCAATATTAGCGTGTAAAATGTCAAAAAAGCGTGTATTACACGCTAAAAGCGTGTGAGTTGGCAACTATGGATGTTGAAAATTGTTCTTTGACTGCCATTTTCAAAATGGCCGCCAAAAAAGGCGGGAAAATTCAACATTGACCGATTTCAATGACATTTGGTTTCCCAATAGGTCTTGATGTCGCAACTTCAAACTGATGTTAAGAATTATTCGTTGACCGCCATTTTCAAAATGGCCACCGAAAAGGCGGGCAAATTCAACATTGTCCGATTTCAATGACATTGGGTTTCCAAATAGGTCTTGATGTCGCAACTTCAAAACTGATGTTAAAAATTGTTCGTTGATTGCCACTTTTAAAATGGCCGCCAAAAAAGGCAGGAAAATTCAACATTGTCCGATTTCAATGAAATTTGGTTTCCAAATAGATATCGATGTTGAGACTTCAAAACCAATGCTGAAAATTGTTTGTTGACTGCCATTTTCAAAATGACGTCTCGACTTCAAAACTGGTGTTGAAAGTGGTCCTTAGCAAGAACCTTTTTTGTCAAAAAAAAAAGCCCAACAAAGGAATATAGTAAAAGATGATCAGACTTTAAAAAAAGTTCAAGATATTGGATTTGTTCGAGCTACAAAAGTTTGAGAAACTAAAGATTTACAATGTTTCCTTGATTAAGGCAACTGAAAGCCAGGTGAGCAATACGGGCTCCTGGGAGCCTCTGGTTTGTTTACATTTTCGATATGTTTTGATTTGAGACAAACGGCACACATACCAGTACCTAGACGTAACTATATGTCTCTGCTGTGATTCCGCCGTAATCAGAAATGGGAGATGTTGGACTGAGTGAAGGATTCTCGATTATTTGATTGCTTTGGTAGAAATGTCAAATTTGCACTCGATGCCCATGTATGTTAATTTGCGTGTGGATATAAATAACACGATGCATGTAGGTAGTTTCGTTTTCTCTGATCGGCTCATTTTACTTGTCTGAAACATTTGGATATCCTCTGCATCTTCATGAAAATATTTAGGTGTATCAATATTCCACATTTCCTTAGAATTGATAATTAATAATTCATATTCCTAATACAACGCTCATAATTTAGGAAGTTGTCATACTCCTAACATATCTTGCTCAATATACCGGTAAGTAAAGTAAGTCAGTAAGTAAATTTTTTTTATAGTCGGAATCAAATAACATACAAACATGAGCTCTTAATCCGACTACAATAAAACAATGAGTCATGCATATAAATATTACATAGACAAACATACACCACATAACACATACATGTCAAAGCACACACAAAAAAACATCTAAAGCAAAGCAGCACTAAGTATATAAAGCACTATTGATAAAAAGCATAGGTATATAGCAAAAGCAACATAAAAATTAAAAGCTAGAAATAAACTGCATATCAATTAAAAAGTAAAATCAAAAGGGAAGCAGTGATGGGGCAGCAAGGCTTCAGTTATTGTCTACAAGAACTACATGAATATTTTTCGGAGAAACAGCAAGAAGAAATACAATTTTTAAAGGTTCCAAATGATGATAACATCCTAGCCTCATTTGATAATGAGTTCCATAGTCTTGTGATATCATATTTTGACTGCACAGTGGTATGCCTTAGTTTGAAATTGGTTAATTATACAACGTGTCTGCAGGGTATAGAATTTTGTGAAAATTTCTTTGTAAAAATATAATTGTATTATTTTTAAAAATATATAATAAAATTTCGGAGTTGCCGTGCATTAAAACGCAAAAAAAAAAGAAATTAAAAATTGAAGGATTTTACCAAGAAATGATGGGAAAAATGTTTATATGAAAGGATAGCTTTAATAATCTATTATAGAGTTTGTTCATACTTTTTATCCGTTTTGAGATCATTATATAGTTTACATAATAAAAAAAATAAAAATTAGGGGTCACCATTAACGTTGACATGATAAGAGTGATAAAGTGCAAAATGTTAATTCTTTATAGTGATATCAATATGATTATAATAATATTTATTCAGGCAAGTACATACAGTCATATTAGTCACATAAAACAATATATAAAACAATGTAAAGCAATGAATAGTTTCAGAAGTATATATATTGTAATATTGAACACATAGGATAACCAATAAGGTAAAAAAAGACTTATTTCCAATGGAGTCCTTGTTAATAATTACAAAAAATACCTAAAAGTCTACTCATATGTCCTATAAGTAAATACAAATAAACCTAAATGAACAAGTATTAAACAAAAATGGCAGAATAATACCACTGAGACACCTTAAACTTCAACACATACGAACACTTTCAGCTCTTATAGAGCTTTGATTGTCTTACAGGTATAGCCTATCCCACCAAAATATGAAATTTTTTAATCTTCTTCTTTCTAGTGCCTATTTTTCAAGCAAAAGGGAACTAAAATCTCTGAAAGCAGTTATTAGCTAGTCTGATATTGTAGTCAAAGGTCTAATGTTTAAAATGAACCCCAACACAATGACCTTTGCATGTATGGAGCGTTTTCAGTGACAACAATGTACAAAAAGTCTCAAAAACAGCAATAGTCGAATGTAGCAGNGTGTTGTACTAGCCCGAACTCAATTTCACTAGCCCTTATAGAAGATTCTTTGTTAATAAGGTACAATTTTAACTAGCCCACTGGGCTAGGGACTTCAAATTTTTACTAGCCCGAGACTGATTTTACTAGTCTCAGGCGTAGGGCTAGTGGCTAAAGGCACAGACTGATTTTCAAAATGGCCGCCAAAAAAAGGTGGGAAAATTCAACATTGTCCGATTTCAATGAAATTTGATTTCCAAATAGATCTTGATGTTGCGAGTTCAAATCTGGTGTTGAAAAATATTCCTTGACCGCCATTTTCAAAATGGCTGCCAAAAAAGGCGGGAAAATTCAACATTGTCCGATATCAATGAAATTTGGTTTCCAAGTAGATATTGATGTTGCGACTTCAAAACCGAAGTTGAAAATTGTTCGTTGACTGTCATTTTCAAAATGGCGGGAAAATTCAACATTGTCCGATTTCAATGACATTTGGTTTCCAAATAGGTCTTGATGTCGCAACTTCAAAACTGATGTTAAAAATTGTTCGCCGACGGCCATTATCAAAATGGCCGCCAAAAAGGCAGGAAAATTCAACATTGTTCGATTTCAATGAAATTTGGTTTCCAAGTAGATATTGATGTTGCGACCTCAAAACTGATGTTGAAAATTGTTCTTTGACCGCCATTTTCAAAATGGCTGCCAAAAAAGGCGGGAAAATTCAACATTGTCCGATTTCAATGACATTTGGTTTCAGATAGGTCTTGATGTCGCAACTTCAAAACTGATGTTAAGAATTATTCGTTGACCGCCATTTTCAAAATGGCCACCGAAAAGGCGGGCAAATTCAACATTGTCCGATTTCAATGACATTTGGTTTCCAAATAGGTTTTGATGTCGCAACTTCAAAACTGATGTTAAAAATTGTTCGTTGATTGCCACTTTTAAAAAGGCCGCCAAAAAAGGCGGGAAAATTCAACATTGTCCGATTTCAATGAAATTTGGTTTCCAAATAGATATCGATGTTGAGACTTCAAAACCGGTGTTGAAAATTGTTCGTTGACCGGCATTTTCAAAATGGACGCCGAAAAAGGCAGGAAAATTCAACATTGTCCGATTTCAATGACATTTCGATTCCAAATAGGTCTTGATGTCGCAACTTCAAAACTGATGTTAAAAATTGTTCATTGACTGCCGTTTTAAAAATGGCCACCAAAAAAAAGGCGGGAAAATTCAACATTGTCCAATTTCAATGAAATTTGATTTCCAAATAGATATTGATGTTGCGACTTCAAAACCAATGATGAAAATTGTTTGTTGACTGCCATTTTCAAAATGACGTCTCGACTTCAAAACTGGTGTCGAAAGTGGTCCTTAGCAAGTACCTTTTTTGTCAAAAAAAAGCCCAACAAAGGAATATAGTAAAAGATGATCAGACTTTAAAAAAAGTTCAAGATATTGGAGTTGTTCGAGCTACAAAAGTTTGAGAAACTGAAGATCAACAGAATAACTTACAATGTTTCCTTGTTTAAGGCAACTGAAAGCCAGGTGAGCAATACAGGCTCCTGGGAGCCTCTGGTTTGTTTACATTTTCAATATGTTTTGATTTGAGACAAACGGCACACATACCAGTACCTAGACGTAACTATATGTCTCTGCTGTGATTCCGCCGTAATCAGAAATGGGAGATGTTGGACTGAGTGAAGGATTCTCGATTATTTGATTGCTTTGGTAGAAATGTCAAATTTGCACTCAATGCGCATGTACATTAATTTGCGTGTGGATATAAATAACACGATGCATGTAGGTAGTTTCGTTTTCTCTGATCGGCTCATTTCACTTGTTTGAACTTTATAATTATTATTAAATTTGTCAATCCATGTTCATAATCGTTTATGTTGTCGAGGGGGAATTGCATTTTAATTATGTTCGTAAATAGTGGCCGTATCTGTCTGAAACATTTGGATATCCTATGCATCTTCATGAAAATATTTAGGTGTATCAATATTCCACATTTCCTTAGAATTAATAATTCATATCCCTAAAACAACGCTCATAATTTAGGAAGTTGTCATACTCCTAACTAATCTTGCTCAATATAAGTAAAGTAAGTCAGTAAGTAAATTTCATTTATAGTTGGAATCAAATAACATACAAACATGAGCTCTTAATCAGACTTGATATTTTAAAAACAAACAACAATAAAACAATGAGTCATGCATATAAATATTACATAGACAAACATACACCACATAACACACACAAAAAAAAACATCTAAAGCAAAGCAGCACTAAGTATATAAAGCACTATTGATAAAAAGCATAGGTATATAGCAAAAGCAACATAAAAATTAAAAGGTAGAAATAAACTGCATTATCAATTAAAAAGTAAAATCAAAAGGGAAGCAGTTATGGGGCAGCAAGGCTTCAGTTATTGTCTACAAGAACTACATGAATAGTTTTCGGAGAAACAGCAAGAAGAAATAAAATTTTTAAAGGTTCCAAATGATGATAACATCCTAGCCTCATTTGGTAATGAGTTCCATTGTCTTGTGATATCATATTTTGACTGCACAGTGGTATGCCTTAGTTTGAAATTGGTTAATTATACAACGTGTCTGCAGGGTATAGAATTTTGTGAAAATTTCTTTGTTAAAATATAATTGTATTATTTTAAAAATATATAATAAAATTTCAGAGTCGCCGTGCATTAAAAAAAAAAGAAATTAAAAATTGAAGGATTTTACCAAGAAATGATTGGAAAAATTTTATATGAAAGGATAGCTTTAATAATCTATTATAGAATTTGTTCATACTTTTTATCTGTTTTGAGATCATTATATAGTTTACATAATAAAAAAAAATAAAAATTAGGGGTCACCATTAATGTTGACATGATAAGAGTGATAAAGTGCAAAATGTTAATTTCTTTATAGTGATATCAATATGATAATAATAATATTTATTCAGGCAAGTGCATACAGTCATATCATGTACACATAAAACAATATATAAAACAATGTAAAGCAATGAATAGTTTCAGAAGTATATATATTGTAATATTGAACACATAGGATAACCAAGAAAGTAAAAAAAAGACTTATTTCCAATGGAGTCCTTGTTAATAATTACAAAAAATACCTAAAAGTCTACTCATATGTCCTATAAGTAAATACAATTAAACCTAAATGAACAAGTATTAAACAAAATTGGCGGAATAATACCACTGAGACACCTTAAACTTCAACACATACGAACACTTTCAGCTCTTAATTAGAGCTTTGATTGTCTTACAGGTATAGCCTATCCCACCAAAATATGAAATTTTTTAATCTTCTTCTTTCTAGTGCCAATTTTTCAAGCAAAAGGGAACTAAAATCTCTGAAAGCAGTTATTAGCTAGTCTGATATTGTAGTCAAAGGTCTAATGTTTAAAATGAACCCCAACACAATGACCTTTGCATGTATGGAGCGTTTTCAGTGACAACAATGTACAAAAAGTCTCAAAAACAGCAATAGTCGAATGTAGCAGTCTAAGAGTTATTACTCCTTTCAAATGTTAATATATTTGATGGAATATTTTCTAGAAGTAAAAATAATTGTAATGACTAGATATTTTTAATTGCATATTTATTTTTGTATTTAAATACAAAACCAAACATAAATATTTTGCTATTTAAGTTGTGGAGGAAATATGCTGATGAATGTTGGTCCAACAAAGGATGGAAAGATAGTCCCAATCTTTGAGGAGAGGCTGAGAGACTTGGGAAGATGGATGTTAGTTAATGGAGAAGGAATATATGCATCAAAACCATGGGTTCATCAGAATGACACAGTCACAAAAAATGTCTGGTATGTATTGATTTTTTAAACTGTTTTCCAAAACATGACATTAATATATGATGAAACTTTGAATTTGTTTGCTTGTACCAGTATGACCTTTTCATAATGTTCACTTTTCATGCATAAAGGGTAATTCTCCTGTTTATTTAGCTCACCCCACTATCATCAGAATGGGCTTTTGCCATCATTCATTGTCTGTCATCCGCATGTAGTAATCTTTTCTTTTAAAGATCTTTTCCTCTGAAACCACTAGGCCAATTGCAGCCAAACTTGGTCACAATAGTCCTTTGGTAGACCCTCTCAAAAATGTGTCTGGCAAGTCCACACTTCATCCAAGAGTGGGCCATCAGGGAACTTTTTAAAAATTGGACCATATATTCAAAGATCTTCACCTCTGAAACTACATGGCCAATAGGAATCAAAATTGGGTCACAATAGCCCTTAGTTGGCCCCTTGTAAAAATTGTGTCTGGCAAGTCTGCATCACATCCAAGATGGCCACCAGTGGGGAACATAGTTTTACATTAGATCCTATGGGGAAAGCTTTCATTGATCTTTGCCTCTGAAGGCACAGAGTCAGTTGGAATCAAACTTGGTCTTATTATTGTAAAATGACTAAAAATCAAAATCCAATGCCTAGATTCACAAGGGAACTGCACAAGAAAAACATCAATAGAAGACAAAAAACAAATATCAACAAAGATAGGAAGCAACCTTGGATAGCTGGATTTGGTTCCTACACTGGCAATAGCTACCAATAAGGTTTTACCAGTTTTTGGGTATCCATACCTTCCCTTTGTCTATCCTGTTTCTCTATAGTGTAAAAAGCATACAAAAAAAAGGATAGCTGGATTTAATACTGTCACTATTAATAGCTAGCAATAGGGTTTAACCAGTTTATGTACCCATACCTCCCCTTTCTCTATCCGGTTTCTCTTTAGTATAATAAACATACAAAAAAAAAACAATACAGGTAAACTACCAACTCTGAGACCACTATCTTGAAAAAGAAAAATAAGACAAAACATAATTTAGAAAGACGGGTCAAGGAGTCCTTTGATGGTCACATTTAAAAAATGTGCCTGGCAAGTGTGTACTTCATCCAAGATGGCTGCCAGCACGGTACTTAAATTGACATTGTACCCTTTTGGGAAGCATATTCAAAGGTCTTCTTCTCTGAAAATGCTTTGTTAGTTTGAACCATACTTGGTTACAATAGTTGGTAATCTTTGAAAAATGTGTTGCAAGTCTGCATCGCATCCAAGATGGCTGCCAGCTTGGAACATAGTTTTACATTGGATCCCAGAGGAAAGCAATCAAAGATCTTACCTGAAACCGTAAAGCTTATTGGAACAAAACTTGGGACATGTACTATAGTCCTTGTGTTCCGGTTACAAAAAGATGTTTGGCAACTATGCATGAAATCCAAGATGGTTGCAAAGCAGGGTACTCAGTTTAACATTGGACACTTAGGGACAGCATATTCAAAGATTTTCTTCTCTGAAAATACTTGGTTAATTGGAATCATACTTGGTTACAATAGTCTTTTGTTGGTCCTCTTTAAAAAAATGTGTAGAAAGTCTGCATTGCATCCAAGATGGCTGCCAGTGGGGAACATACTTTGGATCATTTAAGATCAATTTCTATTAACAAACTTGAAAATGAGACCCTTAAACATTGGGATTATTTTGACTGTATTCATCATTTGTGGTCAAGGTGAGCAATGCAGGCTCTTGAGAGCCTCTTGTTCTGTAACTGCATACAAAATTTTGAGGTTGTATAATGGTATGATTATAAAGTTTTTGTCTCTATTATCATTGCCAGATGTTGGATTAAATAGGTTTTACTGTAGAAGATATTTTCTTCTTGTTTGAATTCTAAATATGACTTTCAATCTTTTTTATACCTGAGGAAATGTATTTCCCGGGTTATACATGCAGTTATGGATTATGTGTGAAATTTTTGGGGGGATTTTGTCCTCAGGTTAGGAATAAAATACCTGTTTCAGAATATTCCATGTTATAAATATTCCATGTTATATAATTTGACATAATTTGTAATGTCAAAATAAAATCATTGCATCATTTTATTGGTGTATGAATACATTATATTAGAATCAAAGGTTGCTTTGGATTATATAAATTTCATTATTACAGGTATACTATGAAGAAAGATGATGTTGTGAATGTATATGCTTTCATCTTACAATGGCCTGACAACAATGTTGTTAAACTTGGAGCTCCTTTAGCATCAGATAAGACCACTGTACAAATGTTGGGTTATCCAGGAACACTGACATGGACAAAAGGAGCTGGAGACAAAGGAATTAACATTCAGATCCCACAAATTTCTTATCGTGATATGCCATGTGAATGGGCTTGGACTTTTAAAATAACTGGATTGCAAAATTAATGTTCTTAAACCATGTTACAAATTATTTTTTACATTTTACATTTTTTTAGCTCACCTGGCCAAAGGCCATGTGAGCTTTTGCCATCACTTGGCGTCCGTCATCCGTCCGTCGTCCGTCCGTTAACTTTTGTTCAAAAATCTTCTCCTCTGAAACTACTGGGCCAATGCTAACCAAACTTGACATGAATCATCACCAGGGTATGCACTTTCAAGTTCGTGATTTTTATCTCCCTAGACCAAACAACATGGCCGCTGTTCCTAAAAATAGAACATAGGGGTAAATTGCTGTTTTTTGCAAATAACTCAAAAACCATTACAGATATCAAAATTTTTACGGGGTAAAAATGATAGCATGATGAGATCTACCCACTGTGCAATTTTGAAGAAAATCTGAAAAACCATCTCAGAGTTATGGCCCTTTTTCCGTAAAATTTTCAAAATTTTTGCATTTTTTATTTTTTATTTCAAAAAGTGTAACAGATAGAGGTCAAGTGCAAATTGCAAAAATGTGCAGCATATCAAGATCTACCCAACCTAAATTTTGAAGAAAATCCATAAACCATTGTAGGAGTTATTGCCCTTTTTTCACCAAATTTTTGAAATATTTGTATTTTTCGTCTTTTATTTCCAAAACTATAGAAGATGAAGCTTAAGTGTAAGATGATGAAATGTTTGAAATGCTAAGGCGACTTTAAAACAGTTAGTTGACAGCCATTTTCAAAATGGCCGCCAAAAAAGGCGGGAAAATTCAACATTGTCGGATTTCAATTAAATTTGGTTTCCAAATAGATATTGGTGTTGCGACTTCAAAACCTGTGACGAAAATTGTTGGTTGACCGCCATTTTCAAAATGGCCGCCAAAAAAGGCGGGAAAATTCAACATTGTCCGATTTCAATGAAATTTGGTTTCCAAATAGGTATTGATGTTGCACCTTCAAAACTGATGTCAAAAATTGTTCGGTGACTACCATTTTCAAAATGGCTGCCAAAAGAAGGCGGGAAAATTCAACATTGTCCGATTTCAATGAAATTTGGTTTCCAAATAGGTATTGATGTCACAACTTCAAAACAGATGTTGACAATTGTTCGATGACTGCCATTTTCAAAATGGTCGCCAAAAAAGCGGGAAAATTCAACATTGTTCAATTTCAATGAAATTTGGTTTCCAAATAGGTATTGATGTTGCAACTTCAAAACCGATGTTGAAAATTATTTGTTGACTGCCGTGTTCCAAATGACCACCAAAAAAGGCGGGAAAATTCAATGTTGTCTGATTTCAATGAAATTTGGTTTCCAAATAGGTATTGATGTCGCAACTTCAAAACTTATGTTGAAAATTGTTTGCTGACCGCCATTTTCAAAATGGTTGCCAAAAAAGGCTGGAAAATTGTTTGTTGACCGCCATTTACAAAATGATGTCTCTGTTTCAAAACTGGTGTTGAAAGTGGTCCTTAGCAAGTCAATAAAGCCCCAAAAAGAAAAATAGTACAACATGATCAGGCTTTAAATACTGTTCAAGATATTGGTGGTGTTCGATTTACTAAAGTTTGAGAGACTGATGATCAACTGTATAATTTACAATGTTACCAAGATTGTGGCAACTGAAAGCCAGGTGAGCGATACAGGCTCCTGGGAGCCTCTAGTTTTAAATTATATCATATTTAGATTGATTTATCAAAGAAAAAGTTGAAAATTAATTGGATTGAAAATACAGTCAAACATCAATGGCTCCAACACCCACAGACTGATGAAAACAGTTTGAGCTATTGAGTTGAACCAGGTTTAAGTTTGAACAATGGGACCTGAAAATGGGTTCCAGACATCCATGGTGTTTGAGCTATTGCAGTTAGAGCCATAGAAGTTCTACTGTATAATCTATTTTTTTAAAACCATGTGTCAATTAAGACATGGTGCCATATTCTATTTTGGAAGTAAAATCACATTTTGATTGATTATTTGAAATGATATTTTGAAAAATACTTTTGATGAATGATGTCTACCATTATGTGATGGAAAGTTGATGGATTAGTTTTATTGTATTTTAGAGTTGTGATATTTGATGTACTTAAAATGCTTTATTTTTTTTTATTTATTGTAACCTTACCGGATTGAATGAAGGTTTTTAAAATTAAATTTGAATTATAGCATTGTCTTTTAAATAGTATTGTATGCAAATATAAATAAAACATTGCATTATATTGGCAAAAAGACTTTATGATACCATTATAAGGAATAATTCTGCTATACACTTCAAAGCATTGCAGTACAATTATAAAAAAAATCTGTTATTTTCAGTAATAAATTCAACATGCACATCATGCCTTAGCAAAAAAGGTGTGAAAGGCTGACATTATGCAAAGATGGCATGATTGATATGTTGGTATTTGAATAGATTTGTTGAAACTGCTTAACTTTGAGATTTGTATAGTAATATAGCAATCTTTACCTAAAATCCATCATCAAACTATCAAACTCCAACTCAGTGTGTTAGATTACAAATCCATCATTAAACTATCACACTCCAACTCAGTGTGTTAGATTACAAATCCATCATCAAACTATCACACTCCAACTCAATGTGTTAGATTACAAATCAATCATCAAACTATCACACTCCAACTCAATGTGTTAGATTACAAAACAAGCACAAAGTTTTGTTTTCATTTAATTAAAAAAGTTTCTAGTAAAAGGATATTTTAATATAAAATACTTACTGAACTGATGATTCATTCTCAGTAAGACTGGAATATATATTATTTCATGCTCAATTACTATGTTTTATTTATGTTTTTGTTTGAAAGAATACTCTTTTTTAGTTTGGTACTGATTTTGTGACATTAAGTTTACTTCATGTTGTCCCCAGGCCATTACAGATTGATACACAATAGTATTGTTGGACAATTCAAAACGACCATCATTGTTAAGATTAGTTAACAATAGCAAGTCTCCAAAATTTTCACAATATATGTTGGTCTGTATCTATTGCTGCTGGACAACTTTATCACACCTTCAGCTCAATGAAATTGGTAAATTGGTTATACAATAGGAACAAGCAGACCGTTAAGGTCATAGACAAGGGACAATAACATGCTAAGGCGAGTAGAAAAATATAATAAGAACAATATATTCAGGAAATTAATAAAATCATTGTTAACTTTTTTTCATGTGATTGCTTAACATGTGTATGTTGGTTTGAATGTATAATGAGAACTATGTTTTTATATGAATTCAAGTGGATTTTATAAGTGTTAAAACATATTAAAGATGTAAAGGATTTTGGAGAGAAAAAAAATTGTAAAAATACAAATTCTTTACTTTTATATGACAATAAGTTTGATATGAGACAATGAGCTGCCTTTTACAGGGTCAATATGTTGTATAAGTATAATGTTTACTCAAGTGTATTTTAAACCTCTTCATTCAATATAAGACTTTTGAAACGATGGGACAGACTGAGATTCTTGACACATTGAATAAATATATGTTGAAAGTTTGTACATATCTGTATTTCCAAAATTATAGCCTGTTTCATATACTAATTCCAATAAACTTTGAATTAATTTGAAGTGTACTACATTATGCGACAGTGCAATAATTACCAAACTATAATGTATTTGAAATGTATTTTAATATGTGCAAGTCCAATAATATCTAATTTTTACGGATGGCGATTTCACAGAAATACTGAAACCAGTTTTTTATGGTTATGTAAACAACTTGTTAATTAGTTGATCTTTGATTAATGACAAGACAAAGACAAAAACTTTATTTCATATACATGAAACACCTATGTCTGTTTGAATACTAACAGTGCATTTTTAAAATAATTTTGACACTGAGTACTCTACCGAAATTGGTAAACAGTTACAGACTATTCAGTCGATTAACTGAGTAACTGGTTACTCGTTGCCATCCTACTAATTTTATTTTCTTTTCATGAAATAGGAAATGAGTAATTGTCCTGTTTTAGCTGAAATTTCCCCTCTTGGAAATCATATATTAAACAATCATTCATATAGTTAGTTTTACATATCACTGTGGTATTATATGATTAATTGGTATTTTTAAAGTGTATTTCAATGTTTTTGTACTTGTTCTAGTAGTGGTGATTTCAATTATATATGTATAGACAATGCTTTTCATGTATGGTATATAAAAATTAATGTGTATATTGAAATCTATCTAATCAGACACAATGTGGGACTGTGGGTATGCAACTGATGAATCTCACTGATGGAATACTTAAGTTTAAGCTGCCTCTAAGATCATACAGATATTGTCAGTTTTGGCAAGATGTCTGAAATCTGTAGATGTCAGATTGGACCAGATGTCTTAAAACTTAGGTGTCAAATCAAAGAAGAGGTCTTAAAAATTAGGTGTCAGATTGGACAAGATGTCTTAAAACTTAAGTGTCAAGATTTGACCAAAAGTCTTAAATCTTAGGTTTCAGATTGAAGAAAATGTTTTAAAACCTTTGGTGTCAGATTAGACAGGTTTCACTATATATATATATACAATATGTGTACATAATCGGAAAATATAAAATTTATTTGAGGAGTTTTAGAAACAGGTAGAGATGCAAGGTTTATCGAGCATTTCTCGCCCGTTTCGCAGCAAGTACAAATAATTTTATATTTCCAATAATGTATGTATATTGTTTTTATCCTGCAATCATTTAAACCCTGTGTAGAAATGCATCTTCTTTGTGAAGCGGGACCAGATTGACAGTAAACAACTTCGGCCATTTTGGTATAATCCTTGACGTCACAAGAGAATTTACCATGTGACATCTAAGTGTTCGAGGTTTTAAAACCAGTCGCCTGTCTTTTCTTTGTTCAGAATCGCGGACTGGTTACCAGTTTACCCTATGAATACGAAAAATATTTGTAGGGTTGTATTCATATAGTAAATACCACCATTGCAGGATAAATCATATAAATTGTTGTCTGGTCTTCAGTAATATTTTATTTGCACAAAAATATCTATCATGACATATTCACTAGAATCAGCAAAACACTATTTATATTTCCACCTTATCATTTTATAATTTTTGATATTTTTTTTGGTTAAATGTGCCATTGGTGTGTATGTTCATATCAACATAGTACATAGTACAAAGTGTATTGCATAAATCAGCTGAAATTCTTTTTATTAGCTCACCTTGCTATTGCCGGGTTGAGTTTTTGCCATCACTTGTCATCTGTCTGTCGTCCTTCTGTCCATTGTCTATCCATCCAGCATAAACTTTTAATTCAAAGATCTTCACGTCTGAAACTACAGGGCCAGGTTGGTCCAAAATTGGCCACAATAGTCCTTAGGTGGTCCCCTACTAAAAAGATGTTTTTTCAGGTCTGCGCTACACCCAAGATGACCGCCAGCAGGTATTAAACATTGTTTTTACATTGGACACCATGGGAAAACACATTCAAAGATCTTCTCCTCTGAAACAGCTGAGTCAGTTGGAACCAAACTTGGCCAAAATAGTCCTTAGGTGCTTCCACAAAAGAAGGCATTTTTCAGGACTCTACTTTATCCAAGATGGCTACCAGCAGGAAACATTGTTTTAATATTGGAACCTATGGGAAAACACATTCAAAGATTATCTCCTCTGAAACAGCTGGGCCAATTGCAAACTAGCTTGGCAATAATAGCCTTTAGGTGGTCCCCTACAAAAAGGTGTTTTTCAGCTCTGGCTATATTCAAGATGGCCGCCAGCGGGAAACATTGTTTCAATATTGGAACCCTATGGGAAAATGCATTCATAGATCTTCTCTGAATCTGCTGAGCCAGTTAGAACCAAATTTGGCAACAATAGTAGATTTTTTTCTGTAACATAACACTATTTGCAATGTAATTGCCAGATAAAATATGCATGTTCAAAGTATACTCGTGCCTAAGACTGTGATGTCAATTTTCGGAATTATTAAATTGATTACATAGATGAATGAGATTTTCTGTAATATGACACTATTTGCATTTTAATTGCCTTATAGAATATCCGTGTGTAAAGTATATTGGTGCACTAGACTGTGATTGCATAATGAATTCCATATTTTTCTTATTAATATCTAATAAACATTCCATTTATTTATTGTGTGTATTTTTACTTGATAATCCACATATGGCATTGCAAATGTCTCCGTTACTATTTAGAACAAATAGTAAGCAACTTTCTTGGTAAAGTAAATAAAGATATGAGGCAAAATTCAATGCAGTGACTGGAAACTTAATACGAACAAACTTTAAAAAATTATCCTACATGTCAAATACTAGTATGTAGACTAACTTTATTTGAGTGTATTACAATTTTAAAGTATTTGCAAACGGAGTGGATTATTGATATACTTAGTATATATGGAAATAGTTTACATAAACAACTCCTAAATACATAACTTGAGAAAAATAACAGATCACAATACTGTCTGCATTGGCAAGAGTTCTGAACACAACTTGACTAGAATTTTCAAAGTGTATTCAAGTAGGATATGGGTGCAAACCCAAGAGGATCTTGTACTTCGGAAGGCATGCCATCTTGTGTATTTAATGAAAAAGGATATTGTTTGGTTGAGATCTTGATACTGTAAATTCAACATATCACGTCAGCTCTGTTGTGATTTCACGCACTACTTTGTTAAACATTAAAAAAGGAAACATTGATGCACTCGTCTTGAAACAATCGAAAATGAGATTTGTAATTCTAAGATCAGCAAGTTATAGAAGTTCTGCTTCCTCTGCCAAAAGAATGGGCACCACGAAATAATTGAAGTACTGTTGAGAGTGGACACTTAAATCCAACCAATTAACTGAAGATGTGCAACTTATAATTTTTAATTCTTATTTCTGTACTGGTACATGAATCGCCTGTTTTTGACTCTGTTACGAAGTTTACTACAATTTTTGCTTTATCCTACCACCAAATTAGACTTCCATGTCTTCCGGACTTGTCATAGTCAAACACTTATTTGTTTTACCGTTCTTTTGATTTTCTTATGATCAGTTTTGAAGATCGAATCATTATTTTATGTTTCCTTCGTAAATCTCTTGATCTTCTGGTCCCCAAAACGTCAATTTAGTGGCATATTGACTTTTAAGTATTGTCTACATAGTCTTGCGACATGCTACCTTGATGTCCTCTATTGTACCAGTGTACAGTGAATAGGTGTTTTGGTTAAATTCACTTTTAAGCCTTGAATCAGAACAAAGAGCACTGTGCTGCACATAAATTGTCCCCCATTTAGTCGCTGATGTTTCAATTGAAATTTATAGGCTATAGGATCAACTATCCACCGAAAGTAAAACGACACGATTTTTAATGCATATATGCAGAAATTATATTCACAGCAACTTCGGTATTTTGTTAGTTTTTATACGACCCGGTCGTATAATGGTATGGTGCTGTCGTCGGCGTCGTTGTCGTCGTTGTGTGTAGACACTTATGTTTTTGGTCAATAACTTTAGTTTTAGTTGACCAATCCTTATGAACTTTCAACACAATGTTCCTTGGCACAAAATGAAGGCTTGTCTATGTTTTGGTCATTATCGCCCGTTTTTTAAAAAAGGGGCCAAAAAGGGGTTAAATTTGATGTTTTCAAATATTTGACTGTAGAATCTTTATTATTTATCGGATTTTGATGGGGTTTCTCTCAGTGTCCACCTGAGGAAATTTCCAATCTATAGTATGTCAATGGATTTCACGTGGCATGTACCGTTCACGAGATAAATGATGCCCAAAAAGGACGAATTTCAAAAAAATTATTTTTTTAAATTTTAGTCCGATTTCGATGCAGTTTTTTTTTTACAATGGATTCCTTATGAAAAACTAACATAGCACTGCACCATCAGATTTTTGATAACTTGTTTCTTTTCGAGGCTATGAGGGGCCCAAGGGTTCAAAAATTGCAAACATGTGGATTACCTAAACTTTTTATTTTTCATCTGATTTCAATGGGATTTTTTTCTGTAGATTCCTCTATTGTAGGCTTTTAGACAATGTCAACGGATTTAGCATAGCTCTTTCCGTTTCCGAGCTATTAAGGGTCAAAGGGGCAAAGATCCAAAATTGCAATTTTTAGAAAAATGTAAAATCATTATTTTACATCAGATTTTGAAGTGATTTTTTTTCTTTGGATTCCTCTCATTGCAAGCTTTCAGAGTTAAGTCAGCAGATTTGGTGTAACTCTTACCGTTGCTGAGCTAAAAGGGGTCAATGGGGCCAAAATTGCAATTATTAGAAATGTGCGAAATCTATTTTTCGTCAGATTTTAATGGGATTTTTTTCTTTGGATTCCTCTAATTGTAAGCTTTCAGACGTATTGCAACTGATTTGGTGTAGCTCTTACCGTTTCAGAGCTATAAATGGTCAAAGGGGGTCAAAATTGCAATTATTAGAAATATGTGAAATCTTTATTTTTCATTAAATTTTGATGGGATTTTTATCTTTGGATTGTTCTCATTGTAAGCTTTCAGTAATATGGCAGTATATTTTGCGTTTCTCTTCGGTTTCCAAGCTACAATGGGTCAAAGGGGACAAATTGCAATATTTCAAAATATGTGAAATCTTTATTTTTCATTGGATTTCAACCTGTTTTTTCTTTGGATTTCTCTAGAAGGTAATCAACAGAATTTCTTAGCTCTTACAATATCCTAGTAATAAGGGATTAAAAGGGCTAATTTTTATTTTCACTAGTTTGTGTCCAGTTAATTTACGTGTCAAGGTCATTATTGTGTCCAGCAAATTACTGTGTCTACATTCATTTTAGTTTACACTTGTTCAAATTTCAGTGTTCGACATGCTGCGGTCGTATCATGCAGCGCTCGGCGTAGCCCTTTATTAACATTTGCACTACTTCAGAAGAATCCTTTTTACCCGATACAAATCTAGTTTGGAACGCATCGGGTAAATGTAAATTATTACCCATTAATTTTAATTTTGTTTGATAAAGATAAAACATTGTGTAACTTTTCAGAACAAATTTCGAAATTGCGAAATCTGTTAAATTTGTGGGCTTATAGGGATTTAACATACATCGGTAAGGTTACTGTGATAAAAACTTTAGCCTTGCCTCTGTTGGTTCAATGTTTGACAGTTCTGCCAAACCCTACAGACTCAGTTTTTCAAGAAATACAAGATATTTTCTATAAATTTATTTGGGATGGAAAACCTGATAAAGTTAAAAGATCAGTGATGGTAAATGACTTAGAGGATGGGGGTTTGAGGGTACCTCATATCCGGATTTTCTGTTATGCACTGAAAATGACATGGTTGACGAAACTGCTTGATCCCCTAAACCATTCTCCTTGGAAAATATTACTGTTAAGTACTTTAGAAGAATTTGGTAGTGATAAAGTTTTGACACTGAATAAAGAGGGCATGGAGTGGGTTTCAAAGAAATTAAATGCATTTTGGAAGGATATTATTTATAATTTTTCAAAACTAATTGAGGAGGATAATTCGATTGAGTTAGAAGATTCATACAATATTTTGTCACAACCTTTGTGGCTGAATAAAAATATACAAATTAGTGGTGAAATGATAATTGAAACAAATTATAGTAAAAATGGTGTTTATTTTGTAAGAGGCTTGCTTTCGGAAAATAACAATTTTCTTAATTACACTGAATTTGTGGAAAAAATATCAGAATTTGTCCACAAGTTTTATTGAATTCTATAGTATCGTAAGTGTGATCCCAGTAGAGTAGAAAAGAGCAATAGCTGGAAAAGAAAGACTGGATTTAGTGGATACCATTTACATTGACAAATTGAAAAAATGTCAGAAGTCAAGTAAATTCTTTTATAAAATTTTTGTTGGTAGTGTCAAAGAAAATCCTATCAAATCTCAGGAGAAGTGGTCTGAGACACTAAATCTTGAGATTGATAATTGGAATGAAGTTTATTCAAATGTCTTTTCTGTAACACAGCTGCAGAATTTTCAGTTTAAATTGCTGCATAGAATACTTGCTACAAACTCTCTTTTATTTAAGTGTAAGATAAAAGAAACAGAACTGTGTACTTTTTGTTTTGAAACACCAGAAACATATCAACATTTATTCTGGGAATGCTCTCATACTAAAAATTTTTGGTTATCCATATGTGATTTTTTCTCTAATCATAATCTAGTTTTGAACCCAGATATTTCAGTTATAAATCTCGGATTAAATCTATTTAGACTTAATGATTGTATTGAACACAAGTGTTTCTAGTTATAAACTATTACATTTATGTATGTAGATGCAAGAATAAGCTTCCTTGCATTAGAGGGGGGATTGAATTCTTAAAATACTATATGCAAATAGAGAAACTTTGGACTGAATTTTTATCTTCCCCTCATAGAAATTTCATTCAGAGTAAACTGTTGCGTTTAGAGGAGGTTCTCAGTGACTGAGTTATATTTTTATATTTTTATATATTTTTTTTTCTCCGAAATTTTTGTACTCTTTCTAAAAAAATGATACACATTACATATGTACTTTTCCAAGCTTAATTTGATGCTAAAGGATAAATATAGTTGACTGTCTTTTTGTACACTATATTTTATGTCTGTAATACTATCTTCTATCTATGTAATGTGTACTACAAGTATGTCAGTAATACCTTTGTCTCTTGTATATGTAAATGTTATCAGTTGCTATAAAAATAAAGAATTACAAAAAAAAAATAACATTTGCACTACTTTTTATCTTAACATTCATATATACTAAGTGTAACGGCAATCTCTGAAAGATCAGGGATATAGCGAATGCTTTATAAACGAAACGGCATCATTGCAGAAAAATTTATTCCAGCTACTCTCTGGAGATTTTGACGGAAAAAATTGGAAATATTTTTAAAATGCATGCATTTTGAATAAGACTTTTTCAATCCACTAATTTTAAGTATTATGGATATATTTTTTTTTATAAATTTGCATGTTTTCCATACATCCATACAAATATTCAATATATCTGCATGAAATCCTTTCGCTGAACTTTCCCCTCATTCCGTTAAATTTGCATTTGCCTACTATTTTGTGGTTTACTATATGAAATGGTATGAAAGGGTGGCATAGGCCATTTTATCACTTTGTTGTCGTGTCTTTACGCCATGGCATACATGAATTTTTTGTCATATCATCACTTTTTTAAGATCCCTTATAAATTACTGGTTTTTAGAAATCCGGTTATTGAAACGGAATAATCTTCCGCAGTTTTCGAGAATGGAAGTTTTTATTTTGCGGATCAATTGTTCGTATATTAGAGGTTTGCAAGGTTTTTAATTTTGATTTTTGCCAATCAATGTAAAAGATACTAGTTGTTGACCTTAGTCAATTTCATGAATATTTACCAACGGGGTATCCCATTTGTCTGAAGCAATCTTCTGCAGTTTTCAAGACAGAAAGTTTTAATTTATTTCAGCTCAATTGTACATATATTGGAGGTGTGCAGGTATGTAAAAATGTAGTCGGTATTCGTCAAATACTTTCTTCCAAGTAACTCCCATTGTCCGCGACAAATCTACAGTTATCAAGATATGAAAGTCTTATTTTCCTAATAAATTGTACATATATGAGACGTGTACATGATACTTTGATTTCAATTTTAGAAATCAGGATCATTGCGGCAGACGATTTTTCCGGTGGTTCCACCTGCTTTGTCTAGTTGCCTCATGGACTTTGCGGTAGACAATTCTGTTCGGTAATTTTGTTATTACCCCAATTGTTCATTTACGGCACAAATACCAGTTACGTCAAATATATGCAAACATGATACGTCTCTTGTCTGACTAATTCTTCAAAGCAGTTTTCATGATGTAGTTTTAGAAGTCTGTTGTGCATATACCTGATGTGGATGGTTTTTGTCTCGCCCGCGACGAAAGGCATATGCGTACAAAGTATGACGGCGACGGCGGCGGCGTAAACTTTCATGTTAAGTTTTTGTGATTAGGTCATCTTCTCAGTAACTATAAATGGTAGGTCAATGATATTTGGTATATAGGTTGGTCTTGAGTAGTACATGACAGTCTGCTATATGGTTTTTGTCCTTGACCTCAATTTCACGGTCCAGTGATCATGTTAAGTTTCCCAGTATCTTTTAATGTAAGGTCAATAATATTTGGTATTTGGGTTTGTCTTAAATGGAACATGACATCCTGCTGTTTGGCTTTAGCCCTTGACCTCATTTTCACGGTCTAATGAACATGTTTGGTTTATAGTATCTATCAGTGGTCACTGATATTTTTTTTTTTGGTGATTCATGACAGTCTGCTCTATTGCCTTTGTCACTTACCCTCATTTCACAGTCTAGCGAATATGTTTTATTTTCTGATTTAGTCAGTTTGAGAATTCACATCAATTTTGCGACCATGAAGGGACGGGCGAGACATCAATTTGGGTCCACACTTGTTGTATAATCTTTTGTCATCCGAGAGGAAAATGCAAATGTTGGTACTTTTTTATGCCAAATATATTTTTACATATATATGGTACTTAAGTATTGTAGGGATTTCAACTCCAGTTTTCTATCAACTTTAAAAATAAGCCACTTCAACTGAAGGTTCAACGTTACAGATCAAATATGTAATTTTGAGATAATCAATGTTGACTAACAGTAAAGATATACTGCCCATAGAAAAGGAAACCAGAAGTTTGCTGTTAAATTAACACCTTATCTGTTGTCTTCATATAGCACGATTTTTTTTAAAAAATAACGTCACATGTAGTTCCACATTATGGATGATTGATATAAGATATTTGGGTATGTGTATTGATCCTGTTTTTACCTTTCCCATTTACTTTGACATTTCATCAATTCCTCAAGTAATTTCGAAAAACACGAATCTTTTCTCTTAATGATTATTGAATAACCATATTATATCACCATTAGACGAGTGAGAGGGTATATTGGAATAGATTTGTCCGTCAATCAGTCGGTCCGACGGATTGTCCTAAATTTTTTCATCACTAAAATTCCCCACTCTGTGTTAAAGCGTTCTTCCGAAATATATTATACTGCTTTCTTGTAATGAGTTGGGAGATGTAAGCGATTTTCAGTGCTCCGATATCAACTTCCTGTTTGACGGAAAGTTTTCTGAATTGGTCATACTAGTGAAAATGTCATAACAAAATTTTCCACTCTATCTGTAGGATTCATTTGAATTTTTGTACGCTACTTTGTTTTAAATAGTTGTCAACTTCTTGTTTGAATTTTTCTGTGTAGGTCATAATAGGTAGATTTTTGTCACAGAATTCTCCACTCTGTTTGAAGGGATTAATTTGAAATTTTGCCCGCTACCTTGTTGTAACGAGTTGTGCATTGTAGCGATTTTTATCGCTCTATGATATCAAATTCCTGTTTGAAAGGATTAAGTGTTTTTACTTTATTGATCATAGTCGTGAAGGTTTCGTCACACAATTCTCCACACTGCCTCAAAGGATTCATTTGAATTTCGCTTAACTGCTTTGATGCCTTGTATGAGTTTTTGTTTTCTCTGATATTTCCTGTTAAAGTAGAGTCTGATTTTTCTTTTATTGGTTATACTTCTGAAACTTGCGTGACATATTCTCCTTATTATACCCCTCGCTTGGATATTGCCATTTGAACTCAATGAAATTCATATGGTAACCACCTGAGTTCCACTACTCCTCCATAACCACTGGTAATATTCATGAAATTCCTGGAGCCTATTTACAAATTGTGGATGTGCACTAAGTTTTATGTTTTCCAATGTTTCTTTTTTTTACATTTTTTGAAAGAAAATCAATGAAGGGGCGGTGGATATCTGTGGCCTACTAGGACACAGTAACTGTAGTTTTCTGAAGGGATTCATTTGAAATTTAACATTTTGCTATGTTGTAATGGGTTTTGCGTTGCAAACGTTACTTGTTGCTTGTTACTTGATTTCAACTTCCAGTATGACGGGACTTTGGTAGGAGTGAGGTATGCACGTTCATTTTATTTATTGTTTTTAATCCTCAAACGATTTATAGACACTATTTGACGTCATGTCTTTTTTTACATTTCAAAATAAATATTTGACATTTTTGTTTGTGTTTTGTGCCTTTGATTTCTTTATTTCTAATATAGAAAGAAATGTTGTGTCCTTGCTAAAACTTCTAGGGTAATTTTATCCCATTTCTTGTGTTGATGTTTTTCGCACCCATTTGTGTATTGGTATCCTAATAAATTGGTACTGCATAGATCTTTTGCAGTAGTATAAGACGACTAGTGTAGTTAATTCCTTTTAAAAATCTTATTTAGTCCAACATTGGATCCAGTATGTCAAAGGAAGTCATGCTCTTCCTTTTATTTAGATATTGCAAGCACAAGGTAATATCTGCTGTCAATTTCTCGGACGGACGTTGGATCTTTATCTTTTGTGTAAAAGACGATACCATTGAGGTTTTTTTTAGCAAACTGGCAAAATTTAATAATTGAAAATCGATAGTTAAAGAATGTTCTGCATCAGGCACTTATGTTTAATACATGTCTTTGGAACAAACTGATTGAGTAATGCAAACTGCTGACCAGCTGACTCATGAAAGAAGTATTTTGAATTTTTTCTTCGGCCTTTCTTATGTTAAATCTACCGACTAACCGTCAAATATAGCAGCATCTTGTCCCGACTTACTTTCACTATAAAATATATACTGTCGTCAATGATTATCTTATCAATTCTGTGTCTAACTATAAAGAATGTTTGATTTTCAAAAAGGTCTTCTTTGCTTGATTTGCATGAATTGTTTTAAGCAAGTGTTTCAATATATATATCATTCAGGGGTTGTCTTCCGATATGCTAATTATTTGTTATTTTACAATCAATAACGCCTTCAAGGTAAAAGCATCATTAAACAAATACCTTTTTGGCTAATTTTTAAGTTGATGTATTTAGACCTCTGATTTTAGAAATTTCTTGTTAGTTCCTATTTTCATAGTCTTTTGCTGATGTAACTTAGAAAATTTCGATTCCCATAATACACCTTATGTTAATCAATATTTCCGTTTTTTTAAGTTTTGAATAATTAACATTGATGGGCTTAGTTGCCGTCTTACTCTTTTGTTTTGACCTTTGACAGAAACTAACTTTTCAACAGAATTGGATTCCAGTATTTTAGTCAGTTGCATCTTTTTTATTTTGGTTTTAAAACGTTTTGTTTCTATTTGCACCGTCGAGATGACGATTATGGTAAATGTGATCGTTTACAGAATTTATTCAATCCCAATCTACAAACTTGAAGTAACAAGTAAGAAATTGTCTTTTTTCATACAATATGTACAAATACTTCCATGAACGTCTCAAGTTTTGTTTTTCCAGAGTGTATTTCTTTGTTTACCATTATGAATTCGTATATTTTTAAGTGTTTCTTTCAAAGTCCATTTACTAAATATCAAATATCTCTCAAGCGAAAAGTCTTTGCCTTTCACTAACTTTGGTTTTATTTGAAATCTTATATATACGCTTGTGATTTGTCACAGTGGCAAGTGATTATAGTTCCCGACCATTGTAGGTGTTTACTGATATCCTGTATTTTTAAGTTTTTTCCACATATATTACAATAGGCCTTCAATAACTCAAGACAGCGAATTCCATATTTGTTTCTAATGTAACACTTTTGCTGATATTTATACTGAAAATTGTGCCATCACTTTGCAGGTACCCTGTAAACTGAGACTATTAAATTTGATTACGCTTGTACTTGATTGTCTGTCCTTTCCGCTGTACCATCCAGTTCTGTACAAGTAGTTCTGTATTACGCAAGCTATTTTGGCAGACTATCTGCTGAGTGATATGTTGCAATTTATTTACATTTTTTCTTTAGTTTATTTACTTTTCAGTTGACATTTGAAAAATTAGATAATTACTTATATTCAGTTTGTTTCGTTTCAAAATCGTTTAATTCTGTTCTCATCAATACCACAGGTAAATATTCCACCCATGTGAATTATTGATAAATTTCCACTTCATATCTCTCGAGTGTTTAATGAAAAATATGTTGTACACATATAATTTACATCACATGACCGGGTATGGAATTGTCACATGACTTTACAAATATTGGAAATTCGATAATAACAAAGCACATTATTTATGTCTTAATAGGAAGGCAATTTTCTAAGATGAATGTATATTTAGAACTCTTTGGAGTATTTGTTGTGTATTTAACTTGTATATATACAGGAAATTCCATTAGATATGAACCAACGTGGGAGTCTTTGGATTCAAGACCATTACCCTCCTGGTACGATGAAGCCAAATTTGGAATATTTATAACATGGGGTGTTTATTCTGTGCCTAGTTTTGACAGCGAGTGGTTTTGGTATGGCTGGAAAACAAACAAGGCAACAGACATACGTTTCTATATGATGGACAACTTCAGGCCTGATTTCACCTATCAAGATTTTGCAGCCGACTTTACAACCGAGTTTTATAATCCAGAAGAATGGGCTGATATATTCAAAGCATCAGGAGCAAGGTTAGCTGATTATAGAATGTTTTGCAACAACCTTACATTACAAGGGGGAAAGCCTTATAAGTTATAGCACAACAATTAAACATTACACAATTTAAGGGAATTTGAATAAACAAGGTAACTCTAGTTTTAAAATATAACACTTGAGTGAAGAGTACTTCTGCACTGAATTTCCGACCTGTTGCATGCTTGTATGATCACGATAGTCAACAAAGAAAAAATTTATAAATGGGAAGGATATCTTTGTATATTTTCTTTGCTCAAAAATTTTAAAAAAAAAATGAAGGGGACATTAAACTATCTAAATATTAAAAACAATTTCAGTATCCCCAAGCTTCATTTGTGAGAATTAATAATGTGTAGTTTTATGTGTTCAACATTAAAGGTTCTCAAGTACTCAACTAAGAAATTACGATTCTTTATGAAAAACAACCATATATTCTTGACCATGTATTATGCAAAAAAAAATCTCCTTTTTTCTAATGTAAAATGTTAAAAATATATTTAGCTGAAGACAAAAGAAATCAATTTTTTCGTTTTCATTATTACAGAAACATACTCTGTGAATTTGTTCATAAGTGTGGCTTCATTAAAAAATTGGAAAAATTAAAAATCTTATTACAACAAATAAGTAAATACCGAAGTAACTGTGAATTCAGTTTCTGCATATGCGAATTTCGAGAACTTATGTCTCTTCAGTGCAAATAAAATCTAAATGTTTGAAAGACAATAAACCCAAAAATGTTTAAAACACAAAATTATCCTTCATTACAGGTATACTATATTTGTAACTAAACACTGTGATGGGTATACTATGTGGCCATCTAATACTTCATTTAACTGGAACTCCAATGCAACTGGACCGAAAAGAGACCTTGTAGGTAAGTAAAACTGAATCACCTACTCAAATAGAAACGAGAATGAATAGTAATAAATATAATATAATGAACATCTTATTTCAAATTAACATTGCATAGTCTTGAATATTATATAAATATCTTATTACAACATTTGTGTGATTGCAATTCATCAGCATATATATTATTCAAAAGTAATGCTCATATGTTTCAAACGACAAAGTCATTTAGATTTCCCACCTAAAATGATAACATTATTGTCTCCATTACATCCTTTTAACCATTTTTTTTCAGCTTTCATAGATCTTTCGATGTTTGTGTTCCTATTTCTGGGTATTGTAGCTGTCTAATGTCATTGTTTTCTGTACTCTCGTTTTAGCCTTTTCTCTAACACTGGTTTTTGTAATTACCAATCCTTTGTTCTTTCGATACTCTTCTGTTGTTGTTAGTTGTTTTGATTATAAGCATTATACAAGTTGGTCATCTTTCTGAAGTAAATTTACCGTAACTTCATTATTTTGTTATTCCATATACATTTTTGTGTTGAAATGGTGGCATTTATGAGGTTAAGGTTTTTCTTTTTGAATGAGACTATATCCTCTAATACTTACCTTAAAAATGCATCTGTCTTTTGTTAGCTTATTTTTTTCATATTCCGATTGATGTCTGAATTAATAGCAAATTTGTGACCAACAATATGAACCAGTTCATAGATTCACACATGCTAGTAATTTTTATCTTTCAAAATTTAAAATTTAGATGCCATTGAGCTGAATAATAATCCAAACAATGTTATGCTTCAGGTCTTGAATTTTAAGTAATCCTGCACGATCTTTTACAACTTACGAAATTTAAAAGACTGATAAAAATATTTCACTTTGATTTTTAGGTGAATTTGCAACCGCTTTGCGAAAGAACACCGATATTAAAGTAGGACTATACCATTGTCTACATGAATGGTACAATCCACTTTTCGAAAAAGATAAGGAAAATAATTTTACTACTCAGATTTATGTGAAGGTAAGTATTGTCTTAAACACCACTTACATTGAAATGATCTGCCAAAATAGATGATTTGAATGCAAAAAGGTGGCAAACAACCAAATAATCCTCCTTCGGCAAGTTCCAAGATGTCTTGATATTGCTATAAGGTATTAGGTCAGGTGTTGAATGTTTCTCAATATTCCAAAATAACAAATATTAAGTAAACAAAAACTGCATTGTTCCAGTAAAACTGAGATTTTCTATCAAAGTCAATAAATAATCAATCTACATTTCTTTAATAAACATACAATAATCTTGTGCGAAACAGATTGTAGCAGTTCAAGGCCTGTCTAGATTCGATTATGCAATTTGTTGTGTGGTACTGTACGAATTGGTGCAAGTATTTTAATGGAACTTCGTGATTTGTGCACTCAGAAAAATCATAAATAATTACAAACAGATACCGAAGGAAAACACATATATGTAATCTCGTACTCTGGCAAATTCGAAGGTGTAAACAGCTTTAAATAACATGGAAGATAAGTACTTATTGATTGCATGCTCAAGAGTTTCTTTAAAGATAATTACCTTTGCGAACTTTATAATTGATAAGGCCTCATCTTCAATATACTATCTGCGAAAAAATTATTTAAAATTATATGCCACAATAGACCATTTGCCAGTTCTGCAATCAACAGAATGAATTTAGCAAAACCCAAAAGGGAGGTCACTTTTTGAAAAATCTCAAGGGGACAGAATGGTTCCCTGTTTGTGATAACTAACCCAAAAAATAAAACATTTTTAATCAAAAATTATGAAAGTTTAACCTTTAGCAGATGTTTAGTCAGCAACACAATTCAAAACCTAATCCCAAAAAGCGCTTACCATGCTTTCAAGTGCTACTTGTTTCAAGTAATAAAAATAAACAACTGTACTAACTTGAAATGTCTTTTCAGTGACTAAGAAAGTATTAAAAATTCGAAAATATGCTAACTTACTGCAGAATCTCATGAATATTGTGTAGGGAATTACTTTGTCCAAACTAGCTAAGCACGCAGACCTAACTTTAAAACAAATGTACATGCTGAATGTTTGTTTGTCCGGTGTAGGAGTAACTTCCCTTTGAAGGTTTGACCAAAAAACACAAAATTTGACTAGAACTGATAAGAACTTTAGTAACTGGCAAATCATCTATATGAATGGAATGGTCTAAATCTCTGAAAAAAATGTAAAGCATATATAAGTACAAAATCTTACGTCCTTGAAAGTGTAAACTCTGTCAATGTCTCACAATAATACCAAAAAATAAATAAATAGTAAGAAAAAATTAACATAGCATTGTTTCTGTAAAAGGTAACAAGATGTCCTATATAATATTAAACTTCACTCTTCATATCGTAACTGAACATGTATGAATCTTACATGAATCCACAAAGCAGTATAACAGTGTCTGTATGGACTTTGATATGCATTTCTTGATATAGTGCTGTACCAATTAGAGCAGATATTTATGTTTTAGTTCTGCTGATGAGGAATTCGTTTCCGAAATGGCCATACAGCTCATTAAAATTTATTGCAGTTGGTGTTAACATATGTGTTATGATATCATGTTAATTTACTCCATATCCTTTCGTAATATATTTGAATGAAAATTTGTGATTTGGCTGTACAATTTATGCAACGGAAAATCCTAAACCATTATAACGGAACCCAACAGAAAACATGAAGCAACTTTGGTCATTCCGTTAGTATAAAACAACGGCAGTAGAATACCGAAGGAACAAAGCACAAGATAACACAATCAAAGTCCAGAGACAAGGCAAAAGCAAGAACACCAAAAGACGGAAGACCAAACACACCACATGCCCACAAAACGTTACATATACAACACAAAAAAATAAAGCACTAACAGTGTGAACTCTCAATAAACAAGAGTGACATCAGGTGCCCCGGAAGGGTAAGCATGTTCTGCTCTGAGCACAGCACCCGTCACACTATCAGTGGGTCAATCCAGGGTAAAGTCGAAACCGATAATGTCAAATCAGGGAAGACGCGAATCTAGCTGAAAATGTCAGTTTTTATTTGTGACACTGACATTTCATATCTATCTATGATGTCGTGGTGACGGCAACAAGATGTAAAAAAAGTTGAATTATTCAAACACATTTTCTATATTAAAATGTCACAGACATAATTTTTACAAACATTTAAAGCTGCACTTTTTTACGACCGCAAAAATTTTGAGGTCGTATAATGGTATGGTGCTGTCGTCGTCGTCGTTGTTGTCGTCGTCTGTAGACACTTCAGTTTTTGGTCAATAACTTTAGTTCCGGTGGATCAATTCTTACCAAATTTTAACACAATGTTTCTTGGCACAAAAGGAAGGCTTGGATATGTTTTTAATATTGTGGTCCCTCCCGTTTTCAAAAAGGGACCAAAAAGGGACAAAATGGGTGTTTTCATATATTGTGCTGTAGAATCTTTATTATCTATCAGAATTTGATAAGGTTTCTTTCTGTGTATTCATGAGAAAATTTCCAATCTTCTGTCTCTCATTTCACGTCGGATGTACCGTTCATGAGATAAATGTGGCCCAAAAGGGGGAAATCTCAAAAATATTAATTTCTTACTTTTTGTCCGATTTAGATGCAATTTTTTGCAATGGGTTCCTTATGATAAATTAACATAGTGCTTAACAATTAGATTTTTGATAATTTGTCTCTTTTCAGAGCTATAAGGGGCCAAAAAGAGGCCAAAAATGCAAAAACACATATCACCTAATTTTTTTAAAAATTTTTTATCGGATTTCAATGGGATTTTTTTCTTTGGATTCCTCTTGTTTTAGCTTTTGGTAGTATGTCAACAGATATTGCGTATCTGTAACTGTTCCTGAGCTTAAAGGGTCAAAGGGGCCAAAATTGGCAAGTCTTCAAAATATGCTAAATCTTTATTTTTCGTCGGAATTCAGTGGGATTTTTTTTTTTTGATTCCTTTTATTGTAAGCTTTTGGTAGTTTGTCAACAGATTTTTTGTAACTCTTACTGTTTCTGAGCTTTAAGGGATTGAAAGGACTAATATTTACGTTCCTTTATGCCTATTTTGTGTCCATCTTATAATTGTGTCAAGCTCTTTACTGTGTCCACATTAACTTTAAAATACACTTGCTCAAATTTCAGTGGTCGAAACGCTGCGGTCGTATTATGCTGCGCTCGGCGTAGACCTTTATTGTAATTCAGGAAAAAGGAGTTTGCAGAATCATAATGTAAAGTTAAGTAAGTGAGAACCTAACCGTCAATCCAAAACGAGTAATTCAGCAATTCAAAAATACTTTCTTATGTTTCATACAGAATAAGATACTACCAGCACTACATGAACTCGTGGAAAATTACAGACCCGAGTTGATTTGGTCAGACATCTGTAACGGCTATGGATCATCGTCTTATTTTCAGTCACGTGAATTTCTGGCATGGCTTTACAATGAAAGGTAAATATTATCATGGACTTTGTTGAATTGGTCACAATTCGGTGAACACAGAGAAAACTACTGAAAACTCAGGTCTTTTGTGCATGTGCAATGAAATAGAAAAAAGTAAAACTCAGAAATGTTGTAATTTTGATATTTTTGACTGTATCGAACGATTGCACATTGTATATCATATCATACTATCACGCTGATCGTTTGCACAACGGCATAGGTATGCAGGCAGATAACTTATTTCACTCTGTGACAGTGCGTATCTTTTTAAAGTATGCCATCTTGGTAAAGTCACTGATCGTGCGGAAGAGAGATCGATCTTGAGACCACCGTGAACTTGACTTATGACAACAAAACGTTATGTATCCGAGTTTCTGTTTTTTTTACATAAACTTCATTGGTGGGAATGAAAGTTTGTTGTTTACGACATAACATGTCAAGTAATACTACGTTTAGCTACACCTGAAGCAACTCTGTCCTGTTTAGATGGACACAGACCAGTTACATACCAGATTATATGATAAACGATACACATTCAAATTCCTCCCAATAACGATTGTTACTGCTGCTGGCAAGCTTGTACCTATCTTTACCTGAGTTTGGTTGATTCCAATGTCATTTTATACCATCTCATTCGCCGGATAATTAGATTTCCTTGTGGAAAAATATGAAGTTTTGGCCCGTGTAACTCTGATACAAGATTCTTTAGTTTTACTTAAACTGTCTACGACCTTTCAATAGCAATTGCTGCTGAGTTGCTACCGGACAATACCGTAATGGGAGGGGAGGTTTGGCGCGCCATAAAACCAGTATAAACTTTCATTTCTTTTGAAATGCCTGTACCAAGTCAGGACCATTATGGTCCACATTGTTTTCGGTTGTTACCCGATTTGACTTTTTGTCTCAAGGACTTCGGCTCTTGACAACTCTATTCGGTAATTTTGTTATAAACCCCATTTCTATGATACACTTTCCTCAAACTATTGACAAACCCTTAGCAATTTTAGCATACTAGTAGTTTTGTCATATGCATTCTATTTTTTCGTCTTTGCTAGTCCAGTTAAGAATACAGTAGTCGTTAATGATAGATGGTGTGGAAAAGATTGCATCTGTCGTCACGGAGGATATCTTACATGTACTGATAGATATAATCCAGGTAAGTATGTAGCTTAACATATTTCATATTTCTATATGGTAACAAGAAATTGCTTGATTGATCAACTTCTCTTCAATGATTCATATATCAGAATCACATATTATTACAATGTATTGATATAGAATATATCGGAGTGCATCTCCGATTTTATACAGCCCGAGAAGTTAGTCTACATAAATATACAATTTGTATCATATACTTTATGGAACGAATGCACCTATAAATATGTGAAGTGTATAAATATTATACAAATGTGAGATATTAGAATTAAACAACAGAATAAGTTCTTGAGTGTACAGAAAGGATTGTCTTGTGCTGAAAAATATACGTAATTCTATAATAATGGTGTAGTATATTCTAATTGCAAAAATCATTGTAGAGTTATTTTCTAAAATTTATTGTATATAACGATATTAAAATTTCCTGACTATGATTTAAGGTGTACTACAGAAACGAAAATTTGAAGGAGGATTGACTATAGACAGAAATACTTGGGGACATCGAAGAAACAATCATTTAAGTGACTTCCAAACTGTTCGTGAAATAATTTCTACTTTTGTGTCTATAATTAGGTAAGTTTTCATTACAATTTGTGTGACAACAGACTAACATGCATTTTACTTTTGTTGAATTTCATATTATTGTATTATGTGGTAATATACAGATTATATACTGAACGTCAATGAAAACGCAACACCTGATATTTATATTATAAAAAAATTTCTTCGTCGAATCATTAGAATGCATTTTGCAAAATAAGTGTCTGCTTGAACTTTTACACCCATCATTTTTCAGTCCACTGTGAAAAAAATTGTAAGTATCCTACATTCAAGCTCTCAAAGTTAAAATCTCTCAAATTATCTGAACATTGCTATCATACTGACAAAACATTTAAAGAAAAAGGCATCCTTCATCAAATTCTGGATTCCAATTTTGCAAACATGTTCTTTAGGGTTGAAATTGGTCAAAAATGCAATGTTTTGCATTTTTGTTTAGTTTTGTTTTGCTTTGTTTTTGTTTTGTTGTTTTGTTTTTGTTTTGTTTTGTATTCTTTTTTGTTTTGTTTTGTTCTGTTTTGGGTTTTTTTTCGTCTTTTTTTTTGCGAATTTTATTTCTTAACATCAAACACATTTGAACGTTTGTAAAAACCAAAAGAAGTTGACAAAATTTCAAACCGAGTCAACATCGCTCAGGGAAGTAAAAGTGAAAGTCTGTTAATGGATAAAACAGTGCATTTTCATCTTAGCATTCATCAATAAAATTGAGGTGGGAGATTTTTTATGTGGGAAAGGCTTGTAAGTGAGAAAAAAAACCATGAGCCAGTGCACTCAATGCCATGTATTGCGGGTGGTGGGTGCAGTTTAAAAAACCAGTCATGCGTAACATTGCTTTTTTCAAAGGCAGTGCAATTACACATAAATTAGCAGATATTAATATCAATGATCATTAATAATAAATGTTGCGTTTTCATTTGAACTCAGTATACACTTCAAGAAATATAATTTGGTTGTCATGCAGGACATCGAATGTGTCAACGTGAGAGACGATCACGAAACATCTCACCCCCCTCCCCGCAAGCGTTGGTTAAAAAAAACATCTGTAAAAGCTCACATAACAGTAAAAAGTTAAACAGAGAATCAAACCCCAAATTATAATATTATGAAACCTGACCTACTTTGCCTGGTTTCAATTCTGATCATTGCCATTTATAAGAGAAAATATCAATGTGTTTTTGTGAATTCATTGTTTTTACTGCTATTATTTAATTTTTAACATTATACTTACGTAAACAAAAATAATTCAAGTTCTCTAAATCTACATTACTGTTTGATTTGTTTGGAAAATAACTTGGTGTGTCTTTTTGTAGTTGTGGCGGAAACATGGCATTAAATGTAGGACCTACAAAAGAAGGTAAAATTACACCGATATTTGAAGAAAGACTGAGACAGTTTGGAAGTTGGTTGGGTGTTAATGGAGAAGCAGTTTATAGTTCTAAACCATGGAGTCACCAGAATGACACTATCACCAGACATATATGGTAAATTCTAGATGAATCTAAAATAACATACCCATCACTTCGCCATTGTGTTTATTGTCAGTACTATATTTGTGTGCTCGGAACAGTGAAAAATATCTTATTTATAATGAATACTGTCAAGTATTTATAAAATTTCAGAGTTTTGATATAAAATACTTTCCTGTTGTCAGGCTTTTGCATATTTTGTTTTTCTATCAAGAACTTTGTTTTGTTTTCCGTCAAACTGTGTATTAAAATATGAATCATGAATTTTCCTAAACCGAAATTTCGAAATAGTATTACATGGCCTGCGGAGACTTTGTTCGCTTACAGGTAATCATGACAACAGTGGAAGAAGCATTAGGTGAAAAAGCTTTCCGATGTTGAAATCGTGTAGGGGTGAGTTGAAGTTTATCATGACAGCAATGACCTACGGAAAATCGAGCCAGACGAAATCATGCAAGCAATGATGAATGTAAAATCATGTCAGCAATTATGCCAGAGGAAATCATGCACCAATAACCGTGTCAGTAATGAGATAAATGAAATCATGTCAGCAATGCAAAGATTAAATTGCTTATTATGTCAGCAACGCAAAATCTTAGGAAATTATGATACTGATAAGCTATTATGATAGCAAATTATACCACCAGCTATAAAGTTGTGTTCAATTAAAAATGAAAAAATCATGTGGGCTAACAGATAACGAAGTACTGACAGCAATGGGATTAAAGTCATAACAATTCTATTCAATAATATCAGCAATGAATCAATTTATCATGAACAAGAGTTAAAATAAGTATAGAGAAACAGTTTTAGCGCAGCTAGATTCAAAAGACCCAATGCTTTCAAATTTTGATTGAATGTTTGCATAATATTATTTCTTGTTATATATTTCTTACATATAATAAAGGGCCCTTTAATTGGAATAAAAAAATTCTTCTTCTTCTTCTATGATACAGTAACAGAAGTATCTGTTATTTTTTTATGGAAGATGTTTTATAATGACCTTAAAAGAAGATAAATATTTAATATTGAAAGAATTGATTAATACATCA
>MJUU01031425.1:112605-131212 GCA_002080025.1 Modiolus philippinarum | reverse complement strand
TTTGACCATAGCCCCCCCCCCCTAAAAATCAAATGGTTGCCCCCATAAAAATCAAATGGTTGCTCCCATAGCGGGGGGTATTACTGGCTGCGATTTGGCGACAGCTCTAGTATAAAATGTTTCTTTTTGCATATGTGTATTTCAAAAACAGATTCAATCAATTTTTCAAGCTAGTCATTTAAATCTTCAGTAGCACAGGTGTATCCATTAGTTTGTATGATACTGGTAAACGGTCACACCTGAGCAGCTATAGAAGAGGGGGGCCGGAGGGGGTCTGATCCCGGAATCCAGACTTTATTTTTTCTAAATCCCGAAATCCCGAACTACAAAGAAACTTAAAGACTGATGAAATCCCGATTCCCGGTGAATAAATTTCCCGAAATCCCGGGCTTAAATCATAAAAATCCCGAAATCCCGGGGTTAAAAACATCCAATCCCGACATCCCGAAAAAGGGCCGGCCCCCCCTCATAGAATGAGGAGCTTGAACAAATTGGTTGAATCTGTGTTTGAAATAGATAGAAGCAACTTTTCAAACTGATTCAGGAATAGGAATTGAACATTGATCAAAGTCATAGTAGATCAACTGTAAGTCTATTCCCTCCTTCTCAGGGTTCGAAGATTCTGTTACTTTAAAGCGGTCATTTTATTTTTAGAGTTCACATTGTTAGTGCTTTAGTTTTGAGTGTTGTATGTGTGGTGTTTGTTTGTTTTGTTTGTGTATTGCGTCTTTAGTCTTCTGTCTTCTGGTCTTGTCTCTGGACTTTGATTTATATGTAATCCTACTGCTGTTGTTTCAATGAACCGGAAATGAGATATACAGTTTTGAAAATTCTATTTTTACATTTTTTAGAATAAATCTTTACATCATATCAGACTTAATCTTCACATCAAAAGATATTTGAATTTTTTACACAGTATGGAACATACCACTACTGATGATTATAACAGAAGAAAGTATGATAATGTTTTGTTTTGATGTTGTGAATGAAATCATATGTTGGCATATTTTTAATGCTTCTTATCATAATTTGTTTAACACTTGTTGCTAAGTGCATGAAGTGAGGCAGTATAAGGTTAGCTGAATCTTCTGATACTGTGAAACCAGTCTAAACAAAAAAAAAATCAAAGGACATTTTGTATTGGTGTTCTATTTATTAAGAACCTGTATAAAAGTCACATAGAGGTTTTCACTGTATAGCTATGTATGTTTCATCTACATTAAAATATAGTCTTTTTATGAATACACAAATATTTAAAATGTGATAATGGTGCTGATGATGATCATTGCAGAACAAGTTCATGCAGTTCCACGTAAAATCATATAATATACATCCCAGAAAAATGACCTGCTGCTTCTTGAAAACATATTTTAATGTACCCTGTCTTATCAATGTGACGCCGTTGTAAATTACGTGAGCATAACTTGCTCATGTGAGCCTCTAATTACTGGATTGCAAACCTTTTCTAAACCAAACTGTTGATTTTTGTTCTACATTTGTAATACTATTCAATGTATTTCAGATATCAAAATTAAATATTGGAAAGTGCTTTTCATATAAATGGAGAGCAATTGCTGTGTTGATTTTGGGAAATATTGCTGCAAAATAATTGATAATGTCTGCAATAATTGTAAATATATTAATGGTATGAAGTACTCTCATGCTTTATATGAAATTCTGCATGTTTTAAGTTAATGTAAAAATCATTGTTCAGTATAAATCCCAAAGAACAAATAAAATCACAGAATCATGAGCCATTATAGAAAAAACAACATAAAATTGACATTGTTATGGAAGAGTACCAGAAAAACACATTCATATGGATAAATAGAATAATGAAGGTTTATAGGATATTGTATTGTATGTTTCCTGTTCTTTAGTATCATTGACATTTGAATAAGCAGAATGAACGATTCAAAAATTCAACTTCTGTCCTAGTAATTAAAGTTGTGCAAGCGCTGTCATGTGCTATTTCTTCCTTCATAACATTTGTTCCAAAAGGATCAAGTATTATAGAAGTATTTGTTCCTTGCGGAAACACGCTTTATAAAAATTATAAAAAAGGATGAAATATTATGTCAATGTTTATAATGTCTGACAGAGGAACTTTTGTTATAAGGAACAAATAATATATGTTGACTCCGGGTCCTCTAAAACACATGTTTTCACTCAGGCGTGGATCCAGGCCATTTGAAAAAGGGGGTTCCAATTAGAAATAAAAAGGAAATTTTGCTGAGGGGAGCAAAGAGTGAAAAATGTTTGGGTATTTCTTAGTAAAACATCAGGATATTCATTGAAAAATACATGATTGTTCAATAAAAAGGGGGTTCCACAGGGTTCCACATCTGGAACCCCCTGGATCCACCAATGTTATTTACCAATCAAGAACATTCAGAACATTAATGATTCCATAGTGCCATTGCATTTCAGAATTCGCTCATTCTATGGCCATTTGAACAAACACTGTTGCTACTTGATGGTGGGAGGCATAGTTGTAAATAAAAATCCAGGGGACTCCCCATTTTATTTCATTATAATCATGATAATAAGCATCGTTCATTATAAGAGAAACCATGTAGAATTACCAACTTCCGATAAATCGTCTTCTAAATTTTTGTGTAAATGTCAGTGTGAAATATGATTTCTGTTTAGAGTTTTAAAAGTAAAGTTTATAAGTGTTCGATGCACACAGAAGACAACTAAATGATTTGTTTTTTAAGCAATCTCTCTTCATTACATCAGGTAAATTTTGAGCAATCAAAATACAGTTTGGGTTTAAAATCTTTTCGTTATAAGCCTGATTTCGTTATAAAAAATTTGTAATAAGCCTTCAAACATATGTTGTTTTAATAGTGTTGGGACCGGGGATGTTTATTTTACTTCGTTATAAGCCTGATTTCATTATAAGCCTGTTCGTTATATACGAACTCTTCTGTATTTGTGGTTTAGATCTGAAAAGGATGGCAGCAAGGAGACATTTACCCTGCAAGGATATTTTTTTTTAGCTCACCTGACCCAAAGGGTCAGGGTGAGCTATTGCATGTCACTTGGCGTCTGTCGTCCGTCTGTTAACTGTTCACATTTTTAGCTCACCTCACAAAGTGAGGGGGGCTTATGTGATACCCCTAGCGTCCTTGTGGGCGTCCGCATCCACATCCGCGTCCGGTTAGGAAGAATGGTTAAGGTCCATTCCTGCCTACTGCCATGCCCCATATCAACCATATTGGTATGCCTGATGCATTTTGGGAAGACGACTGGAATGCATGCTTCGGATGCTGTCTCTGACCTACATTTTACGCATGACTGAATCTGTTAATGAATGATTATAGTCCATTCCTGGTTATTGACATGTGCAACATGTGTCAATGCTGTGCAACGAGGTGAGCTTAGCAGGCTGTGGCTGCTTTCTATGTTCATCTTCTCTTCTGAAACCACTTAAGCAAATTCAACAAAACTTTACAGGAATGATGTATGGACGGTCCTTTACACAGATTGCTCATTTCATTCTTATCTGATAAAAACATGTTGGCAAGGGGAGAACTTAGGTTGAACATTGGAACCTAAGGGAAAAATCACATTTTCAGCTTCTCCTCTGAAACCGCTGAAGCAAATGCAAACTTTACAGGAATGATGTTTGGAAGGTCCTTAACAAAGATTGCTCCTTTTGTTCTAATCCGATAACAAACATGGCTGCCAGCAGGGAACATAGTTTTAACATTTGACCCTATGGGAAAATCAGATTTTCATCTTCTCCTCTGCACCACTGAATTAAATGCAACCAAACTTTACAGGTATAATGTACTAAAGTTCCTAAATAAAGATTGCTCATTTCCCTCGGATCTGATAGAATACATGGCTGCCGGCATGGAACATTAAAATTTAATATTGGAACCTATTGGAAAATCATTTTCATTTTCTCCTCTGAAACTGCTGAAGCAAATGTAATCTAACTTTGCAGGAATGAAGTATGGAAAGTCCTTAACAAAGATTGCTCATTTCATTCTGATCGGATAAAAAACATATTGGTATGCCTGATGCATTTTGGGAAGACGACTGGAATGCATGCTTCAGATGCTGTCTCTGACCTACATTTTACGCATGACTGAATCTGTTTAAACGAATGATTATAGTCCATTCCTGGTTATTGACATGTGCAACATGTGTCAATGCTGTGCAACGAGGTGAGCTTAGCAGGCTGTGGCTGCTTTCTATGTTCATCTTCTCTTCTGAAACCACTTGAGCAAATTCAACAAAACTTTACAGGAATGATGTATGGACGGTCCTTTACACAGATTGCTCATTTCATTCTTATCTGATAAAAACATGTTGGCAAGGGGAGAACTTAGGTTGAACATTGGAACCTATGGGAAAAATCACATTTTCATCTTCTCCTCTGAAACTGCTGAAGCAAATGCAAACTTTACAGGAATGATGTTTGGAAGGTCCTTAACAAAGATTGCTCCTTTTGTTCTAATCCGATAACAAACATGGCTGCCAGCAGGGAACATAGTTTTAACATTGGACCCTATGGGAAAATCAGATTTTCATCTTCTCCTCTGCACCACTGAATTAAATGCAACCAAACCTACTAAAGTTCCTAAATAAAGATTGCTCATTTCCCTCGGATCTGATAGAATACATGGCTGCCGGCATGGAACATTAAAATTTGATATTGGAACCTATTGGAAAATCACATTTTCATCTTCTCCTCTGAAACTGCTGAAGCAAATGTAATCTAACTTTGCAGGAATGAAGTATGGAAGGTCCTTAACAAAGATTGCTCATTTCATTCCGATGGGATAAAAAACATGGCCGCCAGCACAGAACATAGTTCCTAAATAAAGATTGCTCATTTCCCTCGGATCTGATAGAATACATGGCTGTCGGCATGGAACATTAAAATTCAATATTGGAACCTATTGGAAAATCACATTTTCATCTTCTCCTCTGAAACTGCTGAAGCAAATGCAAACTTTACAGGAATGATGTTTGGAAGGTCCTTAACAAAGATTGCTCCTTTTGTTCTAATCCGATAACAAACATGGCTGCCAGCAGGGAACATAGTTTTAACATTGGACCCTATGGGAAAATCAGATTTTCATCTTCTCCTCTGCACCACTGAATTAAATGCAACCAAACCTACTAAAGTTCCTAAATAAAGATTGCTCATTTCCCTCGGATCTGATAGAATACATGGCTGCCGGCATGGAACATTAAAATTCAATATTGGAACCTATTGGAAAATCACATTTTCATCTTCTCCTCTGAAACTGCTGAAGCAAATGTAATCTAACTTTGCAGGAATGAAGTATGGAAGGTCCTTAACAAAGATTGCTCATTTCATTCCGATCGGATAAATAACATGGCCGCCAGCACGGAACATAGTTTAACATTGGACCTATGGGAAAATCACATTTTCATCTTCTCCTCTGAAACCGCTGAAGCACATTCAACAAAACTTTACAGGAATGATGTATGGAAGGTCCCTAAAAAAGATTAATAGGATCTTGCATTAGATCAGATCAAAGATCTGGATATCTTTCACAAGTGTAAGAAATTTCGTCTTTTCTCGAGTTGAGAGTAGCGAAACAAGAAGAAAAGACATAGAATTTCTTACACAAGTGAAAGATATCCCGATCTTTAATTTTGATCGAATGCAAGTTTCTATTTCTTCCGTAAAAGGCGAAGAGAAAAGTCTGGAAACCTTTAGTGTTTGAACAAGGTTGTCGCCATTTGAGTGTTCTTTACATTGTGAAGTCAGGTGTTTTATGATGTTTAGTCATGGTTACGATTGTTGTATCATAAAAATCAACATGTTTGGTTGGTCATTTACCGGTGTGAGATGAGGTCGCGTGCATCAATCTCACATGGGTCATCTCCCACTCTAAACCACCATTTACGGAAGAATGCTCATTTCATTCCAATCCGATAAAAAGATGGCCGCCTGTCTGGCGTAGAACATAGCTTAAACATTGGACCCTATGGGAAAATAACATTTTCATCTTTTCCTCTGAAACCAATGAAGCAAATTCAACCAAACTTTGCAGGAATGATGTATGGAAGATCCATAACTAAAATTGCTCATTTTGTTATGATCCGATAAAAAAAAATGATGGGCAGCTCAGAACATAGTTTAACATAGGATCCTATGGGAAAATCTTCATTTTCATCATCTCCTCAGAAACCATTAATGCAAATTTAACTTAACTGTATTGGAGTAATGTATGGAAAGATATTAACAAAGAATACTAATATTCAATTGAATCTGACAAAAACATGGATGTCAGTAGAGAACGTAGCTTAACATTTGACCCTATAGGAAAAACATTTTTGGTCATCAGCATAGGCATGGCTTAAAAGCATCTTTGTCAGGTGAGTGATACAGGCTCAGTATCTGAGCCTCTAGTTTTATGCCTGAAAGTATTTGCAAATCTGACCCATACTTTTTATGACCTGAGGGTTGTTTAACATATCAGCACATAGTGAACATGTTACAAGATTCCTACAAAGTGAAAGTAACATGCTTTACACATGTAGATGGTAGTATGCTATCCATTTGTGTTTAATTACCTACAGGCTTTGATAATTGGTATTTACCTTGTTATATATATATATAATACCAATTTAGCCTAAGTGGTTTAAGGACTGGTCAGGAATGTCCCAACATAATGTCAGAGATGGGGACAAAATCAGTTTCTAGGTAGAAATCAGCTGATAAGACATGTTTTATTTGTTAATTTTGGCCCTGATTTTAATTTAGTAATCCAAACATTTGAATTTGTAGATATGTTTGATGTATAAAAGATTTTATAATCCGTGTTTTGATGAAATTGTCATGACTAAAATGTTACAGCTGTGTTTCCTTGGATTATACCTGTGGTGTACAGAATTCAATAGTGTGTGAAAAAATGTCACATTTTAGAACAATATTGCAGTGGAAGCTAGCTGCAGTACTCAATTAGATTTTGTGAAATTCTTGTCACAGACAGGAACTAAAATGGATCAGTGTTAGTTAATATAAAAATGAATAAGTATCGCTGACAGTATTTGATAAATCGTTGCTTTTAAATTGGAAATAGTAATTTTATATACTTCCTTTCTTGGAAATAAGAAACATTTCTAGTGTAAAAAATGAATATAATTAATATTCTAATGTAATACTTGTACATATAATACATGTAATTAAAAGCTTGAACAGAAAGCAGTGTGAAAGACTGTCTAATGGTAAAAAACATGACTTACATATAATACATTATATAATCTTCTTTGCCTCCCTTAATTTCTGTAATATTTAAATATAAATTTAGATGTTTTAAATCAATAATGAAGAATAATAATCTGAAAAATCCGCTATTATGCCATGTTACATTTAATCACTGAACAAGGCATGGTCAGGCCCCTTGGTGAACTATAACCTACTTTTAAGAGCATTATTTTCCAGTCCTATTTCATGAGGGTGGCATCTCGGATTTGATAGTGAGTTGGATCATTCCTTCGTATTAGCCGGAAGGGCATCCATGAACCCACTGTCTTTCATATTTTGATCTTTTCATATGAAAGCAAAGTACTGTATTCGACGTTATTAGCGCCCCTGCTCCAATAAGCGCCCACTTACCGTATTTCAAAATCAAAATGCACAAGTGCCCCCTCAAAACTCCCAAACTGCTAAATCTTACTTGTGTTTATTTGCTGATGTATGAGTTTTGAGCAGGTAAATTATTGCTGTAATTTCAAGAAACAAAATGTTTACATACCTCCCACGACTTCATAGTAATGATATCTATTTATTTATGCCAAATGCGTGTGATTGATTACTATTACTTTCTCATTTGACCAACTTTTTAACAACCGGAAGTTGAAGACACATTATAGAACTTCATAACAATGATGGTAGTGGACATGCATAAATGCCAATTTTGCCGATTCAATTAAGCGCCCCTGTTTTTTAATTTTCTAAGCGCCCTGGGCACTTACTGGGTCGAGTACGGTATTTCATAAGTGAATGCATAGTCTTAATAGCAGGTATGCTGAGAATTCATTAGCCTTCCAATTTCCTGTTTTTATGTATCTTGAATTACATAACAGTTTTTATGTCATTACAGATGGTTATGTACCACAGATGAACAAGGATTTACAATGTAATGGTGTCCAGCCTCGGAGTCCAGGATTCTACAATCACCGATCCCTTGATATCCCCAAAACTATTATGGATGTGGATTATGATTTGTTACAGTCAGGGATAGCAATTTTACCAGGTGAATAAAAAATACAATATACATTTAATCGATTTGAGAACTGGACATTGCAAAAAAAGGAATTTATTATTGAAATAATAAGAAACAGTCAAATTGTGGTAGTTGCAGCACTGAAGGGACTGTTGCATGAACAAATAGAATATAGGTTCCTGCTTAAGAGCATATCAAAGATTAAAAGGTTCTTACATGAGATCACAATAAAGATCTTGATATCTTTCACGAATATAAGAAATTTAGTCTTTTTTGGAGTTGAGCATAGTGAAACGAGAGGAAAAGACGTAGAATTTTTATGCCCCCAGGTCAAGGATTGGGGGAGCATATTGTTTTTGTCCTGTCTGTCTATGCTTCCGAAACTTTAACCTTGGCTATAACTTTTTAACTATTTAAGATGGACTTTTCATATTTGGCAAGTGTATAGGTCTAGTCAAGAGGAGCATAAATATGCAAAAAAAAAATAGGTCAGCTCAAAGGTCAAGGTCATAGAGGTTAAAAAGGGGTTAAATTGGATGTTTTCCCGTATTTGAGTGTAGAATCCTTATTATTTGTTGTATGTAAGTGGGGTTTGCTTTATTTTATTGCTTATTAAATATATCAACGGATTTGATATAAGAGAAACAAGAGACCCAAAGAAGGCCAAACGGAAAAAAAATTTTTTTAATTTTTTGTCATATCTTGATGCAGTATTTTTCTGTGGGTTTCTTATAGCAAGTTTTAATAGATACATCGAACATTTAAAACCATTTTCAATAAACAAGAGGCTCAAAGCGGCTCCAACAATTTCAGAATAAAGGGGTTAAATTGGGAGTTTTTATTAAGGAAATAAATAACTTTTGTATTATGTAAGGTAGACTTTTAATACTTGGCAAGTGTATAGGTTNTTAATTTTTTTGATTTTTTTTGCAGATTTGCATGACATGGCTTGCTTTGCATGTTCAATTTGTGATTTTTTGCAATTCTATATCACTAAAGGCTATTCAAGAATTGATTGTATGGGGAGGGAAAGGCACAATTTTTTATTTGAACAATAACATTTTAATTGATTTTCTGAACTTTTGATTGAAAAATATGTGAAACCACCAACATCACCACTGACACCATCCATCACCATGTATTAATAACTTACCATTTTAGAATTTCTTTGCTGAAAAGTAATTTCTACCAGTAATGACTCTGCAACTGAATTCACATTCAATCTTTTTTTTTTAATTTAATTTTTGCAAATATGACTTTATTTCTATGCAAGTCTTTGGCAAAGACCAAAATATATGTAAATTCCAGGTCTACTGCTCGTGTAAATGTTCAAAGCAAAATTAATTTACCAGTCTACATAACATGCACCCCTCATCAAATGACCACCCACTTTTCTTTGAAAACTCAGTTTTAGGCCCAATATTCGTTCAGTTTATACCAAGTGGCAAAAATAATTGGGTAACTGTCATTTTCGCCTCCTCATCTTTAATTCAAGGGATAGGGGCTTAATATCATTTTATTTAATATGGGGAATTGAAATGTCTTGAGACATGTGCCAGTGAAAATGTGTTTGGGCACCTCTCTGACACTATAAAATGTAACAACAAAACCCATTCAATTTACAGTGCAAATAACTCTTTATGGGACATGTTAGGTATGTACCTTTCTGGCGTTTTGGTCCAAAGAAATCGGCGATTGTTAATCGCTTAGTAGACATCATTAGATTTTGTCAATGTGCGAGGAAGTCATTAAAATACGTTTGATTTTGCCTTTGCATTCAAGCGCACAAATGACCATGTCACCAGCGATTAGGAAAATCTTTGGCGCTTTCAGCAACTGCAAAGGAAATCGATATCTTCCGAATAGTAGCATCGCTGACAACAAGCACGTGATCAGTTTTTCATGCCCGGTACCAAATACCACGATCGAAGCTATCTATCTTTTTTTTTTGTATCATATATTTTTAAGCAACAAAAAATAGCTGGCGCTAATGTCAAAGTAGGCGGCGAAATCGCCGGTCGCCGGCACTTAATGAGAACCCTGTGTAAGTGGGGTTTGCTTTATTTTATTGCTTATTAAATTGTGCAACTGGTATATATCAACGGATTTGAGGTGGCATTTACCGTTTTTTAGAAACAAGAGACCCAAAGAAGGCCTAATGGAAAAAAATGATTTTTTAAAATTTTTTGTCATATCTTGATGTAGTATTTTTCTGTAGGTTTCTTATAGCAAGTTTTAATAGATACATCGAACATTTAAAACCATTTTCAATAAAAAAGAGGCTCAAAGCGGCTCCAACAATTTCAGAATAAAGGGGTTAAATTGGGAGTTTTTATTAAGGAAATAAATAACTTTTGTATTATGTAAGGTAGACTTTTAATACTTGGCAAGTGTATAGGTTTAGTCAAAAGGAACATAAATATGCCCAAAAAAAAAGGTCATATCAAAGGTCAAGGTCACAGAAGTCAAAAAGTGGTAAAATTGACACTTTTCCCATATAATTGATAAGAACATGAAGAATAATGGGGCATATGTAGTGTTTAACTAACACATCTTGTTTATATTAGTGAAAGATATCACCATCGTTAATTTTGATTGAATGTAAGTAACTATTTCTTCCCTAAAATACTAATAGAAACATCTCATAACCAATCATTGTGTAGGCAGTATAGCTGCCATTAGAATGTATTTTGCATTGTGATGTCAGGTATTTTATGACGTTAAGTCATGGTTACATTTGTTGTATCACAAAAAATCAACACTTCTGGTTTGCCATTTATTTACCGATGGGAGACGAGGTCGCGCATGTCGATCTCACATGGGTCTTCTCCCACTGTAATCTCCCATTTATGTAAGAAAAAGGTATCTTTCATGAATGCAAGAAATTTCATCTTCTCATGAGTTGAGGGCTTTGAATCCAAAACTTAAGACAAAGAATTTCTCACATGAGAAAAAGATATGCAGGGCTGGGTTGCACAAACGTCAATTAAAGTTAATTGACGTTTAAATTTTAAGTGTAAATTAATTTTGTTGAATTTCTTAAGGATTTAATTTACACTTAAAATTAAAATATCAACTTTAATTGACGTTTGTGCAACCCAGTCCAGATCTTTAATTTTGATCAAATTTTAGTAACTCTCACAACCCTCAGAAACTTTCATTTATGCACAGTGCTGCAAGATCTTGTATAAATCACTAAATTGAATGATGTTTATGCCATTCTAAGTCAGCAAAAACATTTTGTATTTAAATAAAAAATGAATGAAGATCTTCAAGCCAAAATTGAACCAATCCCATTCATTGCCATTTACAAAATCAGACATTCATAATATAAATATATGTCATATGTCAGCTGTTGACATATAATTGAACAAATTTGGCACATGTTCCTGATGACTTTTATCTGATTATGATAAATGTCAATTTCACAATTATATGTATACAAGTTCAAAATTTCTCCATTGAAAACTTCTCTTGCATTTAATAGGCCAAGACAGTTTATTGAAATGTAACATTTATAATGACAGGTCCTGCATTTTATAAATTCTTATTTTTGCATTGAATTGCACCGGTTTGGTTAATTTACAAATAAGGACAGTTATTTTCAGTTCAAGGTCGGTGATAGACTTTTAAAATCTTGAATAAATAAGAAAAAAATGACTTGTCAGTCGTACATGAGAGGTATTGATACAGGTATTATACTAAATGTTTGTTATTAAACAACTTCAAACATGGATTGAATAAACTGTGTTACATAATAAGCCAGTTTGATCCCCACTTCAAGTTACCCAGGATTTTATTATGTCAACGTGTACTTCTTCATGCAGTGAAACATTATCGGATTGTTGTGAACATGCAATAGCACATCAATCTGCTTAGTAAAACAAAGTTCAAGAATTTATTTGATGATCGAGTAAAACTGCTTATTTTTACAGAACTTAAAATTTTTCAAGAATTCTTACCCATTTCATCTTTCTTCAAAAAGAGATTCTTCAAAAAAATGTATGCAATAACAGTTACTAAACCCTACCTTGTCCTTGCAGTGGGAAAGGAGTAAATGTACTCCAAACAAAATCTCAGCATAACATTGGAGCTAGTGATTTACCAACCAAGTTTCCCAAACATGAACAAGTATATGATACTGATTGGCCTGCAAAAGGTAAAGGAAATAACAAACGTGACATGATGAAACGGAGATTAATTGGCATCAAGTGATCCATAAGCATGTTAAGCAAGTTCTGTTCTATATATACAGCACTCGTCACACTGTCCGGGAGTCAATCCAGGGTAACATTCTTAACATCCAGTTTCATTGGTTTCTCTCATGAAAAATATGGAGTTAATTGTACCCCCTGCTTTTAGCAGGGGTATACTGTAGGGGTGTTTGCAGACCTCATTCTGTTCTATACTGGTTCTAGCAATATAACTTAAGACTGACACTGTATTGGATTTGAAAGAAGACAACTATTGATTTTTGAGGTCAAAAGGTCAAATGGTAAGGTCACATACTTAAATGTACAGAAAATGAAAGTTGATTCAAAACATGATGTTCAGAGAATAATTTCAGAATGGATTTTGAATGAAACTTAAATCGATGAAAGCTTCAGAGATATGAAAAACATTTTTGGAAAGGATCATAGCCTTTTCAAAATATTCTTCAGACTCAATTTAGTTTGTGACTGAGTGGGCCACTTTCACACATGGAAAAAGATTTTGTGTAAACTTAGTGGTCTAACTTCAGAAACTAACCGATCTTTCTCTAATTTCTGTCCTGTTTTCACGTTTCCTGAGCGGTTGGAAAAATATGTTTCTCCTCTCTAGAGAGAATGTTGTTCTCGGCAAGTAATTGGATGAAATTCAATTATGACGTCAAATATGTTTGCCGTTTTCCGACTTTACCATTGTGACGCCATGAAAAAAGGCGACCATGCCTGATGACGTCACTTTTAAAGAACACATTTATTTCGGATCATCAGAAAAGGGGGTCATGTTTTTGTCAAAAATCTCCTTGAAATCATTAGAGAAATAAAATCCACAACCGTATCTCGTGAGAAACGACATTTCTACACTCTCGATAGTTAAATTTTCAAATATTTTAAACGCGAAGCTTAAAATATTTGAAAATTTAACTATCTCTAGTGTAGAAATGTCGTTTCTAACTCGATGCAATTGTGGATTCTATATTTACATGATAGACAGTATGTTATTCATCATGATGATGGGTGGAGAAATCTTGTCTTAGTGAACATGAATTGTCTAGGGATAGATTTTATNAAATTTTTCGTCAAAGTTTTCTGGGCTTCTACATGCGGGAAGGATTTCATATTTGGTCTGAAGCTTAATGATGATGAGTTGTACCGTGTAAGCTATTTTCAGGTTCGCCGTGCCACTATTTCCTGTTTGCTGATACTTTAACTTTTTATTGTACCACTCTATGGATGAAAATTTTTGTCAAAGTTTTCTTGGCCTCTACAAGTGGGAATGATTTGATATTTGGTCTAAAGCTTCATGTTGATGAGTTGTATCGTGTATCGCTATTTTAAGGTTTGCCGTGCCCCTTTTCCAGTGGCTTTCAAAAGTCGTTGCCCCGGTTGTCCCTTCCACCTTTGATTCTTTCTTCTTTTGCTTTCAATTTTTTGAATTGATTAACTTGTTCTTGTCCTGATATAGCTGAAATATTGCTCATTGGACGTTAAACTCTAACTAATCAATCAATCAATCAGGTTTGCCATGCCACTACTTCCTGTTTGCCGATACTTTTTAACTTTTTATTTTAAAATATTTTCATAAACAAATGTTGATAATTTGGTACAAAGGAAGTGACTGCCTTTTGCGGGGCCCTCATGCGTTCAGCAGTACCTCTAGTTGTACCCCCTGCTTTTAGCTGGGGTATACTGTAGGGGTGTTTCATTCTGTTCTATACTGGTTCTCGCAATGTAACTTAAGACTGACACTGTATTGGATTTGAATGATGAAAGAAGACAACTATTGATTTTGAGGTCAAAAGGTCAAATGGTAAGGTCACATACTTAAATGTACAGAAAATGAAAGTTGATTCAAAACATGATTTTCAGAGAATAATTTCAGAATGGATTTTGAATGAAACTTAAATCAATGAAAGCTTCAGAGATATTGAAAACATTTTCGGAAAGGATCATAGCCTTTTCATAATATTCTTCAGACTCAATTTAGTTTGTGACTGAGCGGGCCACTTTCACACATGGAAAAAGATTTTGTGTAAACTTAGTGGTCTAACTTCAGAAACTAACCGATCTTTACATGATAGACAGTATGTATTTCATCATAATGATGGGTGGAGAAATCTTGTCTTAGTGAACATGAATTGTCTAGGGATAGATTTTATGTTTTTCCTCAGGAATTTTTTAAATTTAAGATTTATGATTTTATGTATGTAATGGTATTAAATCAGTATACTACATGATAAATTAAGCACAATTTAAAGGAACACCCACTCCTACAGAGGATTCCTGCAATGTTGGCATCCAAATATGCACAGTATCTTAACGAAAATACAGTTAAACTTCGATGGTGCTCGAACTGCTGTAACTCAAATCCATAGAGGCCTAGAACCCTTTTGTCTGGACACTTTGCTTGATTTCAACATTTTTTGAGCCAGCAAAGTTCAACTGTTTACAGAATTGAGGGGTCTTTTTATTAGTGACTCATTTGAATTGACACAAACAACATTAAATATAGGTTAATACTTTTTCTTATGTTTACATTAAACTTAAACAAAGATCAATGAAAATTTACAATTTACCAATAAAATATTTAAACGTTTGAAAATATGTAATACATATTTGTTTTTAGTCTTAAAGGATAAAAATTGGTAAAGTTTATGTGACATTAAAATTTGGTGTAAATCTGAACTGTTGTGGTTTATTATGGATCTTTGATCCTTCCAAAAAGCATTGCTGTATATAGCATAGATGACTCAGATTTGTTTTATTCAGAATCTTTCCTTAGTCTTGCTGAAATGTATTCATTGGTCCTTAATGAATGTTAATATGGTTAACAGTTCACAATAATCTTTGTACTGTGACAAATTATACTGTTGAAGTACTTTTATTCCAGACCTGGACATCAATTTTCATGGTTTTCATAAATATCACTGTTTCTTGGGTACTAAAATTCTGGGTTTCAAATTCTTTGCATTAAAATTCTAGGGAAAAAATGTAATACGCTGGGAACTTAATTTCGTGATTTTAGTGAACCACAAAATCCATGAAAATTGGAAACCCATGAATAATAGTACTTTCACAGTATAAGGAAGCAAAAAGTAGATTTACAATGATACCTGTATGCAAGTATATGCCTTGCTGTTAGGAACCATCCAATGAAGAAATTTTATTTCTTGCACAAATGGAATTCACCTTCCTTATTTTGTCCAACCTGGTGTCACCACTGCATTATCAGCTTTTGTTCTATGATGTTGTGATTCTAGGAATAGTCATGCACTAGGAACAATTTTTTAACACGCGTGAAATACCAGTTTTCCGGCGAACTACCTGGTAGTGCAGCAGCGACATCAATTGGGAGAAGCAGGAAGGTGAATTCAATTGGATTGTCCTATTTGCTATATTGAAAATAAAGAGACATTAAAAGATTTTGAAAGTTGACGGTATATAATCTACATGTGAAGCAAGTTCTGGAATTATTTAGGAGTTACTGTGTTAGGAGTGCAATAAAAAAAAAATCGGGAGGTCATTTGAACATCTGTGAAAATCATGGAAAATTGCAATCTGCAAATAGATTGAATGCAATAATTTCAAAATTTACAATAAGTAATTCTTTTGTATAACAATTATTCCACCTCTTTTTACATGACAGTCTCTATACAAAGGCCAAATCGCAACACTGATTTTTAGCCGAGTTGCAAAGAAGTTGAACTCGGCTATTGGTTTGGTGTTGCGGGCGGGTGAGTGTGCGTGTGTGCATGCATGCATGCGGGCGCCAAACATTGGTTTTCGGATGATAACTCAAAAAGTTTACATCCAATTGAAATAAAACGTGGATATATTGTTGGGTACCAGGAGGGGAGGAACCCTATTGATTTTGGAGAAAGTAGGTCAAAGGTCAAGGTCATGGTGACCGAAAATAGACTGAAAATTTGAGGAAAAAATTGGTTTCCGATGATAACTCAAAAAGTTTACATCCAGTTGAAATGAAACTTGGATATGTTGTTGGATACCAGTAGGGGAGGAGCCCTAGTAGGTCAAAGGTCAAGGTCACACTGACAGAAAATAAACTGAAAATTTGAGAAAAATTTAGTTTCCGGATGATAACTCAAAAAGTTTACATCCTATTGTAATGAAACTTGGATTAATTGTTGGGTACCAGGAAGGGAGGAACCATATCAATTTTGGAGGAAGTAGGTCAAAGGTCAAGGTCATGGTGACCGAAAATAGACTGAAAATTTGGTTTCCGGATGATAACTCAAAAAGTTTATATCCAATTAAAATGAAACTTGTATATGTTGTTGGATACCAGGAGGGGAGGAACCCTGTAGATTTTGGAGAAAGTAGGTCAAAGGTCAAGGTTACACTGACAAAAAAAGACTGAAAATTTCAGAAAAATTTGGTTTCCAGATGATAACTCAAAAAGTTTATGTCCAATTGAAATGAAACTTGGGTATGTTGTTGGATACCAGGAGGGGAGGAACCCTATTGATTTTGGAGAAAGTAGGTCAAAGGTCAAGGTCACACTGACCAAAAAAAGACTGAAAATTTCAGAAAAATTTGGTTTCTGGATGATAACTCAAAAAAGTTAATATCCAATTGAAATGAAACTTGGATATGTTGTTGGATAGGAACCCTATTGATTTTGGAGAAAGTAGGTCAAAGGTCAAGGTCACAGTTACTGAAAATTTCAGAAAAATTTGGTTTCTGGATGATAACTCAAAAAGTCTACATCCAATTGAAATGAAACTTGGATATATTGTGGGATACAAGGAGGGGGGAACCCTATTGATTTTGGAGAAAGTAGGTCAAAGGTCAAGGTCAGTGAAGGTCACAGTGACCGAAAACAGAATTATATATTGAAATGTAAAGACATGAAACTAGAAAATAAACCTTCTTGAATTCTTAGAATTTTGGATATTAGGTGGGAAAGAAAAATAAATAGACAATTTTAGATTAACACATTAACTTGGTCACATTATATTTGAGGTTGCAACTCGGCTTGTGCACCCTTGTGCCATTAGATTTTTTAATAGTTTTATTGGAGGCCCAATGCTCTTTGATATTTGAACCCCGAGGGAACCCTGGGATAAAAAAATAGGACCCAGTATTCAAGGCTGCAGGGTACAACCCCTCCGAAACTGGATGTCCATGGTTTTGAGGGATGAGTAAATACACATCCCATCTTTCAGATTTGATGTAATTCAGGTCCACGTGTTGGAAGAAATACCACACTTCCTGCATGTTAAAGAACCCTTGTAGCAAGCTCTTTTTTGAGTGGTCAGTAGGTGATTGGCTACAAGGCTAAATTTCCTGCCCCTTTCGATTTCGAAATACTTTTCCAGTGGCAGTCCAAATTTCACATCCCATGACCCTTTCCATACCCCAAAGTGATTATTTATTAACAAACTTGTTCTCGTTTTGATATATCTGAAATATTGCTCAGTAGAGGTTAAACAATATTCAATCAATCAATGAAGATTTGCAAAATTTTAAAAGGGGGCGCTCAGTCTGTGCCAAAAACTTTTTCATTCACTAGCCCGAAGGGGCTAGTAAGGTCCTGTGTTGTACTAGCCCGAACTAAATTTCACTAGCCCTTACAGAAGATTCTTTGTTAATAAGGTACAATTTTCANGCGGACCTCCACGAAGACACCATGTAAACAGTTAATTGATTTGCATGGTGTTCTTTATATGGTTCGAACATTTCTATATTTTGTTTTTTCATGTCGTAAGTGTTTTATGTAATACATTGTCTTGTTTTGTTTGTTTAATTTACATGTTTAATAATAAAATATTTTAAAATTACGACAATGATGACTCAATGATGACTCACACCTCGGTGAGACCTGAGGTCTTAACAAACCAGGTGGGTTCTAAAAACAGGTAAACCTTCTTATATTAAGTTTACTTTATATTTAGTTTGCAATACTCAAATTTTATTTAGTTTATCTGAATATATCTATTTTATTTTATTTATTCTAAAACCCAGACCTTTCCCTTTTCTTTGCATTATGTGTTGGTGAAGGCTCGTGGGTATGGCTTAAATCTAGTGCCATATGTGCTGCCATACCTACGACCCCCCACCACACCGAAACACTTATAAATGTCATGAATTAGTGAATACACATATATTCATAAATAACCATCAAAATTCATAAGTCTGAGTGCTCAAAAAAAAAAA
>MJUU01031425.1:100259-112404 GCA_002080025.1 Modiolus philippinarum | reverse complement strand
ATTTCAATGAAATTTGGTTTCCAAATAGATATTGATATTGCGATTTCAAAACCTGTGTTGAAAATTGTTCGTTGACCGCCATTTTAAAATGGCCGCCACAAAAGGTGGGAAAATTCAACATTGTCCGATTTTAATGAAATTTGGTTTCCAAATAGGTTTTGATGTTGCATCTTCAAAACTGATGTTTACATGAAAAGATATGGGTAAACCATATCCAAGGATACTCGATTGTTCACATACCTGTACAATTTTGAAAGGGCCATTTCCAAACAAAACAATAAACAAAAAATTAACGAAAAAGATGCATATACATTTATGATTTTTTTTTCACTTTTATAGGGTTCGTTTCTTCGCATTCTTCCGGGATCACCATTAGCCCTTACTGTTTCTTAGCAATAAGGAAAAGGGGGAGGGGGTAAATTGCACCTGTACTAGATAATACAGTTATTTTTTTTAATTGATTCTAATTGAATTTTATGCCTGTCAACATCTTCTAATACAAACATTAATTGGACAGATATTTGTGAGCATATTGGTCCTTTCTATTTCAGTTTTGTTTTGCTGTTTTTTTGTTTTTTGTTTTTCTTTTTTGTTTTGTTTTTTCAAAATTCTAATTACTATTAATGACTTTTTTTCAAATCTTAGCGTGAACTAATGCTATACGGGAAGACATGGCCATATCTTTTATTTCTAGAATAATTGATATATAATGAAATATTTCCGCTCAAACAATGTTGCTATAAGTAACTGATTCACAAATATACTATCGTAGCTAGTAATAGATCACAAAATTAATCAGTAAATAAAAAGTCTAAAAATACATTTATAACTTGACAATCAATATAATATGTCTGCCTGATACTGAGGAAACGGTGGTGTATGAATATTTGTAGTAGTAACTATCAAAACATTAACAAATCGCTTCAAATCATTAGTAAAAATACAACTCATTATGTGTTTTCAGATAATTGATCTAGGGTGAGTTAAACTGATAAAAAGTCGCCAAATACCGAACTATTTCCTACGCCATGACATTGTGATCTGTACCCAAAAACAAATATATATCTTGAATAGACAGTACGCACTGATAGAGTATATGAAAATTGTTCGTTGACCGCCATTTTCAAAATGGCCACCAAAAAAGGCGGGAAAATTCAACATTGTCCAATTTCAATGAAATTTGGTTTCCAAATAGATATTGATATTGCAACTTCATAACCTGTATTGAAAATTGTTCGTTGACCGCCATTTTAAAATGGCCGCCACAAAAGGCGGGAAAATTCAACATTGTCCGATTTTAATGAAATTTGGTTTCCAAATAGGTTTTGATGTTGCATCTTCAAAACTGATGCTAAAAATTGTTCGTGGACCGCCATTTTCAAAATGGGCGCCAAAAAAGGCGGGAAAATTCAACATTGTCCGATTTCAGTAAAATTTGGTTTCCAAATAGGTATTGATGTTGCGACTTCAAAACTGATGTTAAGAATTGTTAGTTGACCGCCATTTTTAAAATGGCCGCTTAAAAAGGCGGGAAAATTTAATATTGTCTGATTTCAATGAAATTTGGTTTCTAAATAGGTATTGATGTCGCAACTTTAAAACTAATGTTAAAAATTATTTGTTGACTGCCAATAGGGACCCTATGTGAAATGCATCCAAAGATCTTCTCCTCTGAAACTACCAAGCCAAATTGAACCAAACTTGGTCACAATAGTTCTTGGGTGGTCCCCTTTAAAGTTTGTGATTTTTACGTACTTACCTCATTCAAGATGGCCGCCAGCGTGGAACATAGTTTAACATAGGGACTCTATGGGAAATGCATTCAAATGTCTTCTCCTCTGAACCTAATGTGCCAATTGGAACCAAACTTGGTTACAATTGACTTTGGGTGATCCCTTCCAAAGTTTGTGATTTGTAGTTTGTACCTCATCCAAGAATGAAAATGTAACATCTGCTGAAGTGATTTATAGTATGAATGGGTGGTCTACAGGTGACAATGAATAAAACCAGTGACCAGGTGAGCGATACAGGCTCATGTGAGCCTCTAGTTTTGTCCCACCTGATGTCACCACTGCACTATCAGCTTTTGTTCTATGATGTTGTGATTCCAGGAAAAGTCACGCACTAGGAACAATTTTTTAACATGCATGAAATACCAGTTTTCCCGCGAACTACCTGGTAGTGCAGCAGCGACATCAATTGGGAGAAGCAGGAAGGTGAATTCAATTGGATTGTCCTATTTGCCATATTGACAAAAAGAGACATTAAAAGATTTTGAAAGTTGATGGTATATATATATATAATCTACATGTGAAGCAAGTTCTGGAATTATTTAGGAGTTACTGTGTCTGGAGTGCAATCTGCAAATAGATTGAATGCAATAATTTCAAAATTTACAATAAGTAATTCTGTTGTATAACAATGATTCCACCTCTTTTTACATGACAATCTCTATACAAAGGCCAAATCGCAACACTGATTTTTAGCCGAGTTGCAACAAAGTTGAACTCGGCTATTGGTTTGGTGTTGTGGGCGGGCGAGCGTGCGTGCGTGCGGGCGGGCGGGCGGGCAGGCGGTCGTCAAACATTGGTTTCCAGATGATAACTCAAAAAGTTTCCATCCAATTGAAATGAAACTTGGATATATTGTTGGGTACCAGGAGGGGAGGAACCCTATTGATTTTGGAGAAAGTAGGTCAAAGGTCAAGGTCACGGTGACCGAAAATAGACTGAAAATTTGAGAAAAATTTGGTTTCCGGATGATAACTCAAAAAGTTTACATCCAATTGAAATGAAACTTGGATATGTTGTTGGATACCAGTAGGGGAGGAACCCTATTGATTTTGGAGAAAGTCAGTCAAAGGTCAAGGTCACACTGACAAAAAAAGACTGAAAATTTGAGAAAAATTTAGTTTCCAGATGATAACTCAAAAAGTTTACATACTATTGTAATGAAACTTGGATTTATTGTTGGGTACCAGGAAGGGAGGAACCCTATCAATTTTGGAGGAAGAAGTTCAAAGGTCAAGGTCATGGTGACCGAAAATAGACTGAAAATTTGGTTTCCAGATGATAACTAAAAAAGTTTATATCCAATTGAAATGAAACTTGGATATGTTGTTGGATATCCGGAGGGGAGGAACCCTATTGATTTTGGAGAAAGTCAGTCAAAGGTCAAGGTCACACTGACAACAAAAAGACTGAAAATTTCAGAAAAATTTGGTTTCCGGATGATAACTCAAAAAGTTTACATCCTTTTGAAATGAAACTTGGATAAGTTGTTGGATACAAGCAGGGGAGGAACCCTATTGATTTAGGTCAATAGGTCAAAGGTCAAGGTCACAGTGACTGAACATAGACTTAAATTTTTGGAAAATTTGGTTTCCGGATGATAACTCAAAAAGTTTACATCAAATTGAAATGAAACTTGGATATGTTGTTGGATACCAGGAGGGGAGGAACCCTATAGATTATGGAGAAAATAGGTTAAGGTCACATTGACCGAAAATATACTGAAAATAGCAGAAAAATTTGGCTTCCGGATGATAGATCAAAACGTTTACATCCAATTGAAATGAAACTTAGATATATTGTTGCGTACCAGGAAGGGAGAAACCTTATAATTTTGGAGAAAGTAGGTCAAAGGTCAAGGTCACAGTTACCAAAAATAGACAGAAAATTTAAGAAAAATTTGGTTTCTGGATGATAACTCAAAAAGTCTACATCCAATTGAAATGAAACTTGGATATATTGTTGGATACCAGGAGGGGGAACTCTATTGATTTTGGAGAAAGTAGGTCAAAGGTCAAGGTCAGTGAAGGTCAAGACATGAAACTAGAAAATAAACCTTCTTGAATTCTTAGAATTTTGGATATTAGGAGGGAAAGAAAAATAAATAGACAATTTTAGAAATATTTTGGTCTTCACATTAACTTGGTCACATAATATTTGAGGTTGCAACTTGGCTTGTGCACCCTGGTGCCAATAGATTTTTAATAGTTTTATTGGAGGCCCAATGCTCTTTGAAAATTTGAACCCCGAGGGAACCCTGGGATAAAGAAATAGGACCCAGTATTCAAGGCTGCAGGGTACAACCTCTCCGAAACTGGATGTCCGTGGTTGTGAGGGATGAGTAAATACACATCCCATCTTTCAGATGGGATGTAATTCAGGTCCACGTGTTGGAAGAAATGCCACACTTCCTGCACGTTAAAGAACCTTTGTAGCAAGCTCTTTTTTGAGTGGTCAGTAGGTGATTGGCTACAAGGCTTAATTTCCTGCCCCTTTCAATTTCACACTACTTTTCCAGCGGCAGTCCAAATTTCACGTCTTATGACCCTTTCCATACCCCAAAGTGATTATTTATTAACAAACTTGTTCTCGTTTTGATATATCTGGAATATTGCTCAGTAGAGGTTAAACAATATTCAATCAATCAATGAAAATTTGCAAAATTTTAAAAGGGGGCGCTTATTAAGTAGGACAAAAACCGTGTTCCAAGACAAAGCTCTTGTTATGAAATTCTTCGATCTTTCATAAGTACACAATGCAATCAATGTAAAAATGCTTCAAGTACTGTGTAAGTTCAAATGTACTTTTATTTGTGGACATAAATTTTCGTGGTTTTCATAAATATAATTATTTCGTTGACACCTAAATTTGTGGTTTTGAATCTTTGCAATAAAACTCAATGGAAAAATGCATTTCCTTGAGAACATAATTTTGGGGTTTCAATGAACCACAAAATCCACGAAAATTGGAACCCCACGAACATATAGCACTTTCACAGTATCCAAATCTTTGACAAACAGAAGAAAAGAATAAGACGGGTCAGTTGTTTGTGTCAAAATGTTACTCGATTGTATACAGCCAGAAACTCAGACGCATATGCATGCCCAATTGATGAAAACCAATCAAAGATGGAAAGCATATGAAATAAGTATGGAAATAACGGTTTCTAGTGAGAATTTTGAGGGGGCGCTTAAGGATTTCAAACCTAAGTAAGGGCGAGGGGCGCTTAATTCGAGGAATACGGTATTCTGATATATATCTAGCATTTTACTTCTACATCATGCAAAAAGTAATATGACTAAGGCAAGCATTCTAAGAAATCAATTTTACTGTGTTAATTGAGTACTTTGAGATTTTTCAATATCTTTAATTTCATTGCCGATCATAGCAGTAAACATCTATAATTTCATTGCTGATGGCTACATTAACAGTGGAGTTTATTAGATACTCAGAATTGAATCTTAAGACATGCCTTCATTCTGAAACAATTATTTTATTGATACTATGTTATTTGGGGATGTCATGGCTTTTTCTTAGTCAAGTGGTTAAGTACAAATTATAGTGCTGGCAATTCCTGCAGATAGATGACAAAACAGAATTGATTAATGCACAATGCATTTGAATGCATGCATCTGTTATGTGTAATCACCTACACCAGAAAGTCTGTACAGGAAAAAAAGGAGGGTGTTATTCTTAATTAAATATCTTATTCTTAGTATATGGTTATCAGAGGGTTTTGCAATAAATTAAGCTTTTAATCAATATCATATATTTATATTCTGAACATTCCCAAAACTGCATACATTGTACTAACAATAACATTTATTTTCAGGATGTCGAGACATACGAGGGGGAGCAGTCATTTTTGTCTTCACAGGAAGTTCTCTATGGCAGAACCAACAGGTGTCAAGTACTGAATTGTCCAGATTGTTGTTATACTATAGATCTGTGCCTAGGTAAGTTTTGTAAAATGTTTGTATGGTTCATATCTGACGCAACTGTCACCAACATGGATATTGTGCAGTTCTTAATCAATATATATTTAGGCAAGGACGTTTATGGAGAAGGATAAGCCAGTGGTAATAATTTGTAAATATATCTCGAGGTGTGAGATTTTGTCATTTTTGAGACCCTCTCTTAAAAATATTAGACCATCATAAACATAATTATGATGGTCACAAAAATTGTTCTATGAGTACAGTAGATGTAAAACTTTGGGAAAATATTAAATTTGTGAAATTCTGCGACTTACTTTTAAAGCCTTTAGGTCCAAATTGTGGTCAATTGTTACAGATGTAAAAAACTACTTGCTGAAATGAAATGAAAATTACTCTACGGATGTTAAAATCTTTCAGTTTTCAGGAAAGCATAATTTTTTCAAAATTCATATAAAAGTTTTAAGTAGATAGCTCAAAAGTTTATGCGTTCATGCATAATCATTTGAATTTTCATCAATTTGATAGGTGAACACCAATCATGTGGCGTATCAATGTGAAGTTGAATTTCCCATGAAACACATTTGATCGCATGTTCACGTGGCAGATTCATTTGTAAAAATAGAATCCTAATGTACATGATCACAGTACTTTCCTGTAAAGAATCGTGTTTTCTTACATTTTGGTTAAAATATAATTATATTAATTGAATGAATTATTTTGAAGTTTCATAGGGAAATGTAAAATTTGAAAAAAAATAACTGTTACATTGTGTAAAAAAAAATGTGCTTATTGTGAGAAAGCTTTTCCTGTACAGGACAAAAATCTACAGTCCCCCCAATAGTTGTTGCTTATCTCCTTCGTTTTACTTTTAGTCATTCATGTTCTTTTGAGTAATGGCATAAAATTAATGTAATTTCTGTTTAACTTGCATTTTGTGCTCATAATTACATTAACTCTGCTGTTTGTTATGTTGTAAGAGTCAGCAGAGTTGTCTACCTTTGACCATAAAAAAATCTCTGATACTCAAAGTCGCTCCAACACAAGGGGAAAAAAAAACAAATAAAAACACCAGTCAGCTTTAGGTTCCAGCAATCAATCATAGTGAATTAAAAACATGTCTTCTAGTTCTTATATAAATGATTTATTACAGGGATGAAGTGAAACAGAAAGGACTGACCATTGTAACAGATGTCCGAGGAACTAATTCATCTACCATCAATACATTGTTAGAAGCCATTTATCTTTTTGAGGTAAACACTGAATAAATATCAGCAGATTTTTATAGACCATAATATACAATCCTTTTTTTGTGAAGTTTACAGATTAAGATGAAAAATGAAGTTTTTATTTTCATAATTTCGCACCTAGTTATGTAGTTCTGTCATAATGTTTGGCATATTGTAATAAATTGAGAAAATTGCATAGAATCAGAATAATTAGGGCCCTGCCACATAGTGGCGGACGCCCTATAGTAATCACTCCGTCCGTCCATCCGTCCGTCTGTCTGTAACAAAGTCGTGTCCGGGCTATAATTTTTTTGCCTTTTGAGGTAGTCTTATGATATTTTGCATGTAGGTAGATCACCTTGAGACGATGTGTCATTTACCATGCATGATGACTTTTGACCTTGAACTTTGTCGCCAAGGTCAAATTATTGGTTTTATAAGGAAAAGTCGTGTCCGGGCTATTTAAGCTGTATCAGATTTATGTTCCTTTTCCCCCAAAAAGTTAATAGTGGAGGTGCTCCTATATTTAGGTTAGATTTATTATAAGGATAATTATATATAGTTTTCTTTTCATTTATCATTAGTTTATCACTAAGTTGCTCAAAGGGACAGTAATGTTGCTACCCCACTACATTATTCTTTTATGAATGGTTCTCCAACATTTTGGAGGAATATACAGATAACAGATTGCAAGTCACTTCCTGTATACATTGGAATTGAGGGCAATTTTCATTGATTATTTGTAATAAATATATATTATAAAGTCAACTGGGCTTGATTTAAGAATCATGAGATGATGTAAAGAATGTTTGAGCTTTGAAGAACACAGGAATAAGCTTTAGAAATCTTATCAATTTACTTCCTGTTACCGGAAATAGAATGGGTATTACCGGCGATTTCACAAGTATCAGGGCAACTTATAATCGCCTTTGGGGGCAACTTTAGGTGACTTTTAGCACAACAGGGTGACTAAATCGCCCTAATCGATCAGTTTGGTGAGCCCTGCATGTACCATGATTTATGTCACTATGACCTTGGACCTTGAACTTTGTTATCAAGGTCAGATTATTGGTTTTGTAAGGAAAAGTTGTGTCCAGGCTATAACTTTTTTGTCTTTTGAGGTAGGCTTTTTGCATTTGGCATGTAGAAAGATCTATTCAAGGATATGTGTCATGAATTTTGATTGGTGACCTTTGACCTTCTACATTCTGTCATTTCTTGGAGATTATATTATTGTGTCCACAGAATCCAAGTCAACTCGCCCCACTGCCAGCTCGCCCCCTACCAGCTCGCCCCCATTTCCAACACACTCGCCCCCCATTTATAATTCATATCACCCTCGCCCCATCAGNTGTCAAATCTTTATTTTTCATCGGATTTCAATGGGATTTTTTTCTTTGGATTCTTCTTGATCTAAGCTTTCAGCAGTTTGTGAACGGATTTTGTGTAGCTCTTACCGTTTCCGAGCTACAAGGAGTCAAAGGGGCCAAAAATGCAATTTTTCTAAATATGTCAAATCTTTATTTTTCATCGGATTTCGATTGGATTTTTTCTTTGAATTTCTATGGATGTAAAGTTTTAGTTGATAGTACATATTTTGCATAGCTCTTATGTTTTTTTCATCAGTAAGTGATCACCTAATAACTGTGTCAAGCTTCTTTTTGTGTCCATCTAATTATTTTGTCAAGCTCTTTACTGTGTCCACATTCACTTAAAACTACTTTTGTTGAAATTTCAGTGGTCGACATGCTGCGGTCGTATCATGCTGCGCTCGGCGTAGCCCTTTATTTGTCTTTTGAGGTAGGCTTTTTGCATTTGGCATGTAGAAAGATCACTTCAAGGATATATGTCATGAATTTTGATTGGTGACTTTGACCTTCTACATACTGTTTATTTCTTGGAGATTATATTATTGTGTCCATACTTGTTTTGTGTCCACACTTGTACTGTGTCCACACACACTTAGATTTGCACTTATTACAGCGGGCCCACAGAGATGGCTTCCATCTCTCTGATGTCTAGTGTTTCAAGTCGACCTGAAGTGGTCAACAATGAAAACATAGACAAACCACCTGATACATTATACCAGTTTCAAGATGCTCCTTTGAAATGGCTTGATCAGTATTGTGTATAAAGCTTCCTGTTAATGGTTGGAGAATTTTCAATAAATAAGATGAAAATATACAGAAAGTAAAACACCGACACAGATACCTCCTTTAAACAATTTCTCTATGGATGTAGCATTGCTTGACATCTAGCAATGAATTCCGCTCAAACCGGTGCTAGGGGCCATCTTGAACTTACTGTGAGGTATGAGCAAAGCTCATTGCTGAAGGCCTCATGGTGACTTCAAGATGAAGAACAACAATAAAAGTGTTGTTCCATTGCTTGATTTTATCATGTATTTGTAGAGATTTTGTCTCATGTGCATTTACTCCATATCCCTTCATTGATTATTAAACATGTAATTTAGAAATCTATTAGGTACACTTCAAGATTTTTAAGGGGAATTTTGGCTTACTGCATTATACAGTGTATACAGTGTATTTTAAAAACACAATACATTCAGAGGAAGAATATAGACTATAAATTGGTAAATTCCTGAAACCTTGATTGGTCAAATAATGTCACATGCTGACCCTATATATTCTATATGGGGTGAATAAAAATGGAAAAATATAGTCAGTGGCAGCTATGACACTACGTCACCACTTGAACATTGCCCATTATAAAATCTTTAGACCATATATTTACCATATTAGGTCACTTACAGATGCTCTCATCCAATATAAAATCTTCTGACCATGTATATAAATTGTATTTGGTCACTAACCGACAATTTATAATGCCACTATATATATCTGTATACATATATGCCACTTACTCAGATATGCTTGTCAGAAAACTCATGTTAAAATACAATTCTGCAAAATACAATGTAGAAATAATGAATCTTACATGGAGTTCTTTATAGATGATGTTTATATTTTCAGGGTAATGTACCTGGTTGTATATCATCATTATTATTTATTGCTGATCATCATACAGAATCTTTGGTGCTGAAATCTCCTGTGTATGAGAGTAAAGTTTCATTTAAGGCAAGTCTCCAGCTTATTATTATGATTGTAAAGTATCTCCAATGCATGAGAGTGAATTCTCATAGAACATAGATCTCATATGTACGATATTAAAGTCTCATTTCAGGTAATTTTTGGTAACACTGGTTACAATGGTTTTGATAGTGTCCCCATCAACAAGCGGGGCTTTATAGTTTTCACTTTTTTGTCAGTCTGTCAATAATTTTTTCAAAGATTTCTCTACTTTTAGGAGTGAAAATGATTTGAAATTTGGTCTGAAGCTTTAAAATAATATTTTATAGAATAAGCAAATTTTTAGTTTGTTGTGAAATCACTTCCTGTTTGCTGATACTTAAATTTTTAACTAGGAATTAAATTTTCACTAACGGTTTTTCAGCTTGTATAAATATGAATGATTTAAAAATGTGGTCTTAAGCTTTGGAATGATGAGTTTTATAGTTTAAATAATTTTTTAAATTGTTTGGTCATCACTTCCTGTTTGATTATTCTTTGACTTGAAAGTTTAAACCGAATTTTGATCAACCATTTCTTGGTTTGTGTCTGTGGGAGTGATTTGAAATTTGGTTTTAAGCCTGAAAATGTTGAGTTGTGTGGTGTAAGCAATTTTTTGTTTGGTGACCACTTCCTACTTGCAGATACTATGATTTTAAAATTTAATCCAATTTTTTGTCAAAAGATGCAAAATGTACATGTTTTTTCTTTACTTATAGTGTAATATCCTGTTGACTGTAGAGCAGCTTTGTGATTACATAGAATTAGACCAACTTCCACTCATCTTCCATGGTCTGTTTGTGTATTGCCATGACGACTGGATACGTTTTCATATGGTAAGTCTTTTGATATACAAATCAAAGTGTTAATTTTCTTACTCTTGCAATGGCCTGATTTAAACAACAAGTTGTTTTTAAAGGCAAAAAATCAGTAGAAGTTTTACCAGCAAATATCTCTTTTCTTTTGTTTTTGCACAGAATATCCTACAACTGTTATCCTTATTTAGCAAAGACAAAGTACATTACTTTCTTAACATTTAAAGTGCAAGTTGGCACAATTTTGGTTATGATACAATGTTGGGAAAAGGTGCACAACTCATGTATTTAAATGGATAACAGATGTGACATTGTTTAAGAGAGATTTCTGGTGAATGTGTGAGACAACAAACTGGGACAAGATTTCAATGGTCTTAGACTTGGGTTTGAAATTTAAAGTGAAGATTCTAAGATTGAATTGATAAAGATTAGCTTAAGGTGACTTCATTAATAATACTAAGTTAGAGAATATCTGAATGAATTCTAGGAAATCCAATATCAATGTTCAGTAAAATATTTAAGTTGTTACATAGTATGTTATTGAAAACTGTATTTGAATCAATCACGATAAAAAAAATATCTTGTGTTTTATATATCTTAGGGTATGGTTAATTTTAACTGAAAGCTTTTCTTTACAGTATACATTGATGTTTTAGCAAGTACCCAATTAATTAAATATCATATTAAACATACACAATATCTGCTGTCTTTTTATACGACGGCAAAAAATTTGAGGTCGTATAATGGTATGGGGCTGTCATTGTCGTCCGGCGTTGTCGTCTGTAGACACTTTTGTTTTGGGTCAATAACTTAAGTTTCAGTTGACCAATCCTTATGAAATTTTAACACTGTGTTCCTTGGCACAAAAGGAAGGCTGGGAGGGGTTATGGTCATTTTGGCCCCTCCTGTTTTGAGAAAAGTGGCCAAAAGGGGGAAAATTGGGTGTTTTCACATATTTGGCTGTAAAATATTTATTATTTATTGGATTTTGATAGGGTTTCTTTCAGTGTATTCCTAATTAAATTTCCTATCAGTGGTATGTCAACGGATTTTACGTGGCATGTACCGTTCACGAGATAAATAAAGGGCCAAAAAGGGGGGATTTTCAAAAATTTCAACTTTTTAGCTCACCTGACCCAAAGGGTCAGGGTGAGCTATTGCCATCACTTGGCGTCCGTCGTCCGTCCGTCGTCCGGCGTCCGTCGTCCGTCCGTCCGTTAAACTTTTCACATATTCATCTTCTCCTCTGAAACCACTGAAGCAAATTCAACCAAACTTTACAGGAAT
>MJUU01031425.1:86356-99856 GCA_002080025.1 Modiolus philippinarum | reverse complement strand
TTACTGAGTCAAGCTCTTTATTGTGTCCATTTAATTACTGTGTCCTCATTCATTTTGAATCACACTTGTTCAAATTTCAGTGTTGGACATGCTGCGGTCGTATCATGCTGCGCTCAGCGTAGCCCTTTATTCAATACCTAACTTCGCTCTTATACTGTATTGCGGGTTGCAAATTTTACTATTTCTTATCTTAAAAAAATGTTTTATTTTATTTTCACAGAATGAAATATTCTTGATTCGTTATCATGTACTGCATATAGTCTCTTATAAATAACCAATAGCATAACACTGAAGTTCCTGGGAATTTAGTATCTGCATTTGCACATTTCGAAAACATATATCTCTTCGGTGCAGATCAAATCAAACTTTTGAAAATCCATAGACCAAAATATGTGTAAAAGCTGAAAAGAGAACAACTTACCAATATTATCTTAAAAGCAAAGCCAAAATCAGTTAAGGACAGATTTATGCAGGAGGGAGATACCTGTAAGGGTTGAATAAAATTTTCTTAAATTAAGATATTGCACGTTTTCATGTTGCTGCCCTACACAACAGTGGCATAAAGGGCAGTAAGTAAGTAAGTACGTTATCAAGTAAAATTGGTTTTCAGGCCAGCACCCAAATAAGTAATATTTCTCACTATTCAACTGGCAAAAAGTGAAAGTTAAGTAACCAGTGAAAAAAAAACACTTATTCAGTTTGAAGCCATGTAAATGTATGCAGCCTTTTATGTAAGCCAAGGGACCTTTAGAATATCTCTGTTCTAACTGCCATCTTGTATATATTGTCTTTCCAGAAATTGGATCCATTTCTTTCAAAGTTACGAGCCACAGCAAAATATTTAATATGTGTGATGCAGGATTTATCAGATGTTGATGTGATGCCTAAAACTTCCACAGACACAAGTCAAATGATCACACATCATGAAGAATCAGTGAAGTCAGCATTATGTGATCAGAGATTGATATCATTACAATCCGATGGTAAAGGGATTATCAGTGATCTTAGGAAAGAAGAAGAATATATGTCACATACAGAGGATTATAGGTAAACTTGCTTATTCCTCAGTTTATTCTTACTTTCATATATCTACCAAACTCTCAGTGGGAGTTTACGGTTATCCTGTTGTAATAAGAAGCTTTCCACCAGAATTTTGCCTAGAATGTGATTTAAGTGTTTTTAGAATTGGAATTTTCTTCTTGAAAGAGAGTTTAAACCTCTATACATCTACTGTAAAATTTTTGCGCTGTCTTTATTTTTGCGGTAAATTGACAGGATTTTACTTTGCACAGTTTTGAATTCACACGGCCAAATTGTTGGCCATTGACTTCAATGATAGACATGAATATTCGCGCGGTTTTATTTTCCCGCTTCCATTTCAAATTTGAAAATCGCGAAAATTTCCTGGTTTACAGTATTCAGGGCCAATTGTTTTTATACCCCCGCAAACAAAGTTAGGAACCCCCCTGTCCATCCGTTTGTCTGTACATGTACCTTGTAACACATGTACTCCTAAATGACTGCTTGGATATTGTTGAAATTTTACACAAATTTATTACATAACCTGAGGATGTGCATGAAGTGAAATGGTTGCTGCCTGAAAATTTGAAGGGGAGATAATTTGTCTTTATATGATTTCTGGAAAATAGGGGAGTAACTTTATCAGCACAAATTTTCTTAAACGGCTGTTTGGATTTTAGTGAAATGTAAGACCGTTGTAGTATACATCCTGAAGATGTGCATGAAGTAATATATATGGAATACAGGACATTTTGTTTTTGATAAGGACTTTATCACGGCCAGTATCAAGTGGGCCCGCTAGAGCGAGCTTGATGGGTTACGCCGTGATAAAGTCGGTATCAAAAACAAAATTTCCTATATTTCTTCTATCAGTACAGTAAAACCTGTCTTGAGAGACCGCCCCTTTGGCCAGGAAAAAGTGGTCTTTCAAGACAGGTGGTCTTTCATAGGAGNTATGATATTCTTCTCTGAAGCCGCAGAGCCAATCGGAACCAAATTTGGCCAGAATAGTCGTTAGGTGGTTCCCTTTCAAAAATGAGTCCGGCAAGTCTGCACATCATCTAAGATGGCCACCAGCGGGGAACTTAGTTTAACATTGGACCCTATGGGGAAACATATTCCAAGATCTTCTCTTCTGAAAGTACTTGGCCAATTGGAATCACACTTGGTCACAATGGACCTTTGTTTGTCCCCTTCTTAAAATGTGTCTGGCTTGTCTGAACACATTCAAGATTGGCATTCAACATTGGTACATGTATTATTATTTTTGACTGTATCTGTCAGCAATGGCCCAGGTGAGCGATACAGGCTCTTGAGAGCCTCTTGTATATTAATAATGCATATTAAATTACAGCACTACTGATACACAAGGGTGAATGATAAATATGAAAAAATGTAAAGTAACATTACATAAAACACATACACATACAAATGGTTGTATTTTTTGTACTTATGGTGCCAAGACACAATGGTGAAGAAAGCTGCCGAGACTACAGGCATTTCAGAGAAAACTACTATCCAAATTTACCAGTATATAAGAGACATCTGTACAACCAAACCTATACACACTCCATTAAAACTTTATTGCTGAAAAAAAACTGCTATCCCCTCTAATCTATCTGGAGTCATCATTCCATCCCTTTTCACATAAATAATCATTATATCATTTTAATAATTTATTCAATATCCCTACTTGATATAAAACTACATTGGTAATTCTTTCATTATTTTCCAAGTAATTTGTTTGATATTGCTGTGTAAACACAACCCAAGCCCAACGTTAATTAATTCTTGTTGTCCATGTCTCAAATTTAAATTATTTTACTTCAAAAATTGTAAAAATGACAAAAAAGGCAAAAATAATACTAATTTTATTTATTTTATTCATATATGTCTCTGTTTTAATATAAATAATTTCTTTTAAACATACATTACATGATTTTCGGTTGGCGACTACAATCCTTGTATACAAGGATTGTACAATCCTTTTGTATAAGGATTGTAGCCGCCAAATTCATTTGATCCTTTCAATGAGACTGACAATTTGCAAATTACTGGTGATGTCAGTCCTATATGCATCAGTGTGCACTTCAAAACCAACTTTTCTGATCATTCAAAGACAATAGACTTGTGTCAGAATCAACTATCCTCCCATTGTATTTGAAGAAGCATTTCAGGTATACCGAAATTGGTCATTTTTTAGTTAATTTTACCACTTCCAGTTGAGTTGTTGAACGATGATTGTCAACTCTAATCGTCTTTTTAGACACCTTTAAGATATTTTTTTAAAAAGCGGTCGTTCATAACAGGCTGTATTTGCATTTTATGCACCTTTTTACCGGTCGTTGGTCGCGTTTGGTAGGTGGTCGCTCACGACAGAGTGATTTGTACACCAAAATGATCCGTGACCACTGTTGGCGGTCTGAAAAGCCAGGTGGTATTCATAGGAGAGGTCGTTCAAATCAGGTTTTACTGTAATTCACAAAATCATAAACAGAACACTAAAATAAGTTGAAATAAACTGAAATTTCTATTTAAGGAAAGTTAATCTATTATTTATTGGAATAATTTAAATGCAGTCTTCATTCAACGTCTTACATGTACATTGTATGAACACGACAAATTCTCTTTATCGCACATCCTGGTTATTGATTTTTCCCTGGGGTGAAACATTGAGAAATCTTCAGTAAATGAATGGTAAAAGCCCGAGTCAAAAATAAAATTCCTTGCATATATATTTTCAAAATAAAAACATGTATCCCCTGGTCACTTTAAATTCACTAAAATCCAATTACATTTTTATTTGAATCATTCCAACATGAAATAAACAGACCCCAAATTTTAGTGCTGTAATGGTAAACAGAAGGCAAAATCTAGAAGACTTCCGAATGTTCACCCCAGAACCAGTCCAGGTAAATTTAAATGCTGACATTTGATTGGTCATTACACTGATGTGACATCACATCGATAAAGAGAATAGTACAAAACAAGACGTCAGCTTAGCAACCCGCACGTGACGCCTTCACAGTGACCCAATAATTTCGTGATGATGTCAAGATCGATGATTCTGGGATTATCATTCTCTGTAGATCAAAGGAAATTCATACAAATTACCGATGATGTTGCTTACCGAAATTTTGAAGGGTTGAAGGGAAGATAATTTGTCTTGGAAATATTTTCTGGAAAAAAGGAGGAGTATCCTTGTCGGCACACATTCTCTTAAACAGCTTTTTGGATAGCTGTGTATCATTTTAATGAAATGATACACAGTTGTAGTATACTACCTGAAGATGTGCATGAAGTTATATGGTTGTTGTTTAAAATTTTTAAGGGGAGATAATTTAACTTGGAATATTTTCTTGAAAAAAGGGGATCGACCTTGTCAGTGCCTGCCCTCTTAAACGGCTGATTTGATTTTGATGAAATGTTACACAGTTGTAGTGTACCACCTGCTGATGTGCATGAAGTAATATGGTTGCTGCCCAAAATTTTGAAGGGGAAATATTTCAACTTTTTAAAGTTTACTCGAAAGAAGGGGAGGTATATTATTATGTCCATACTTGTATTGTGTCCTCACTTGTGCTATGTCCATACCTGCATTGTGACCACACACACTTTGATTTCTACTCGCCTTATTGATTCAGGGTTCAATGTACAGGGGTATAACTGACTGCCATTCGGCGACAGCTCTAGTTGTCATTGACCTGTTTGAAATCAAAGTTTTAGAGATGTCAAAATGCAAAAAAATTATAAATCTCAGTTGTTTTTGAGTAATTACATTGAATTTTCTGACTGTAATCTTTCTTGCAAAGTCAAAATGAGTTTGATTAACAAAACAAAATTGGAACCAACCATCTAAAGTTCTTTACATTAGTTAAGTTCATCCATTCAACACAGATCTGGTGCATAATTTCATCATCAAAGCTATCAGGGTTATGTATACAGTGCATACTGATTACCGTATAACGACAACTTTCGACCTGGCAAAATTCTGGCAATTGTTGAGTGCAGCAATATATCAAGGCAATAAATTACAACAAAACTATGTGACTTTTTTTTAGGGGGATTTTTTAACCTTGAAATTCTCTGGTGATAAGTGAGGTACTGCCATTAAAGAGGTGCCATATAACAAGGTAGCACTGTACATTGATTCTTTTATTTGCAATCTGTAGCCATTACTGATTTTGTGTTTGAGTTGACATATGAGGTTTTTCCACCACTGAATTTCTGCCATCCATTATAATTGTTTACTTATTTATATCAGGGTTTTATGGTGATCCTTTCATAACTGTGGCAGTTGCGGTTTGAGATTTTCACCAGGGAAGGAACATTGTATAATATAGGGGTCTGTTGGATGGTGTTTTAGAGTCCAGATGAGCAATATTGGTTCGTCTTAATTAGAGTTTGGTATGAGGGAGCTAATCAATAAATGTTCAAATCATGGAATGTTTGAACACAATGGGAGTTTTATAAAATTCTTTTTTATTTCAGAGATTGTATGCGGGCTGTAGATCAGTTATATGACCAGGTTCAAAGTAGTATGGTCAAATTAGTCAAGTTAGCCGAGAGTAGACTTCGGAAGTTAGAGAAATGTCTACATCTGAGGGAATTCGAGGAGGAGAGTGATAAGGTAAGAAATAGATAAAATCAGCACCCCAGAATTGTGAAGGTGTGACATAGATATTTAAACGTATTTATATAATACGACTTTTGTGATTATTTTGACTTGGACATGTATTTTAATTAAAAAAAAACTAGCTGTTGCCAAATGGCAGCCAGGTAGACCCCCCGCTAATTGAACCCTGAATCAATATGGCATGTGTAAATTTAAGTGTGTGTGGACCAATACAGTTGTGGACACAGTACAAATGTGGACATAATACAAATGTGGACACAATACAAGTATGGACAAAATGATATACCTCCCCCCTTTTTTAGCTCACCTGGCTATAACCGGTGTAAACTTTTCATTCAAAGATCTTCTCCTCTGAAACTACTTGGCCAATTAAAACCAAACTTGGCCACAATAGTCCTTAAATGGTCCCCTGCAAAAAAGTTGTTTTTCAGATCCGTGCTATATCCAAGATGGCCCCCAGCTGGATCATAGTTTTAACATTGGACCCTATGGGAAAAGACTTTCAAAGATCTTCTCCTCTGAAACTACTCAGCAAATTCAAACCAAACTTGGCCACAATAGTCCTTACATGGTCCCCTGCAAAAATGGTGTTTTAAAGATCCGAGCTATATCCAAGATGGCCGCCAGCAGGATCATAGTTTTAACATTGGACCCTATGGGAAAAAACATTCAAAGATCTTCTCCTCTGAAACTACTCGGCCAATTGAAACCGAACTTGGCCACAATAGTCCTTAGATGGTCCCCTGCAAAAAAACTTGTTTTTCAGATCCGCGCTATATCCAAGATGGCCGCCAGCGGGGATCATAGTTTTAACATTGGACCCTATGGAAAAAACTTTCAAAGATCTTCTCCTCTGAAACTACTCAGCCAATTCAAACCAAACTTTGCCACAATAGTCCTTAGATGGTCCCCTGCAAAAAAGTTGTTTTTCAGATCCGAGCTATATCCAAGATGGCGGCCAGCGGGATCATAGTTTAAACATTGGACCCTATGGGAAAAGACATTGAAAGATCTTCTCCTCTGAAACTACTGGGCCAATTGAAACCAAACTTGGCCACAATAGTCCTTAGATGGTCCCCTGCAAAAAAGTTGTTTTTCAGATCCGCGCTATATCCAAGATGCCGCCAGTGGGGATCATAGTTTTAACATTGGACCCTATGGAAACACACTTTCAAAGATCATCTCCTCTGAAACTACTCAGCCAATTCAAACCAAACTTGGCCACAATAGTCCTTAGATGGTCCCCTGCATAAAAGTTGTTTTTCAGATCCGCGCTATATCCAAGATGGCCGCCAGCAGGGATCATAGTTTTAACATTGGACCCTATTGAAAAACACTTTCAAAGATCTTCTCCTCTGAAACTACTCAGCCAATTGAAACTGAACTTGGCCACAATAGTCCTTAGATGGTCCCCTGCAAAAAAATGTTTTCAGATCTGCGCTATATCCAAGATGGCTGCCAGCGGGGATCATAGTTTTAACATTGGACCTTTTGGGAAGACATTCAAAGATCTTCTCCTCTAAAACTGCTCAGCCAATTCAAACCAAACTTGGCCACAGTAGTCCTTAGGTGGTCTCCTGCAACAAAGTTGTTTTTCATATCTGCGCTATATCCAAGATGGCCACCAGCGGGGATCATAGTTTTAACATTGGACCCTATGGGAAAAGACATTCAAAGATTCTCTCCTCTGAAACTACTGGGCCAATTGGATCCAAACTTGCTGCTAGTCTGGAACATGGTTCAACTAATGATAATATAACATCAATGTCTGTTAACAAATTTGAAAATAATGACCTTAAAACATTGGGACTATTTTAACTGCATATGTCAGCCATGGCCCAGGGGAGCGATACAGGCTCTTGAGAGCCTCTTGTTCTAAAAATATTAAAGATGAATTATCTCCCTTTCAAAATTTCAGACAGCAACCATATTACTTCATGTACATCTTTGGCTTGTGTACTACAACTGTGTAACATTTCATCAAAATCCAACCAGCCATTTAAGAGAACATGCGCCGACAAGGTACATTGACGGACAGAAGGACGGACGGACGGACAGGGTGATTCCTATATACCCCCCAAATTTTGTTTGTGGGAGGTATAAATATTATGCTGTGAAATTAACCATTGTGTTGTGAATTCTGCTGATTACTGCATGGATGTCAACCTTCCAAATTTGAGGGGATACTTCCAATATTTTTCCATTTTTCATGTTTCTCCCACTGTACACCTGAGTGGCAGCTAAGAATCTCCCTATTTCAGAAGATGGTTCTTTTGAACTTTGTTTAGTTTTCCAGTCTTACCTTATTTTGATAATGCCCTTAGACCTATCACATTTGCACAACTCTCATTTTAGCAAACTAGTGTTTCTAGCTTTCACTGTCATCTTGTTTTGCAACTTCTTGATTAAACATAATATCAAGCATATCAGCCGCCCTTCAAAACTACTTACTTTCTGAATTGATCTTCAAGATTCTCAAAATTGAACCAAAATATTGGCAGACTGCTTATAACAAAATAATGAACAAAATTAGAGAATTAGAAAGGGATATAAAATTGAAACCAGTTTGGTAAAACATATTAATTTTCCAGAATTTACATATTACCCATTATTTTTATTTTTAAAAAGATGTCAAATCAACTATTGATATATACATAAGTACAAATCTGGGGCGTTATATAAAGTATAATATATTTCTATTAAAAGTGTGACCTAAATAATCACACAAAAGTAACTCTATTGCAAATCTTACTACTGAAATATTCTGGTCTTGTTCTTTCTACATGGGGTTTTCAAGCGAAGACATCAGTTTAGATTCATATGCATATACTATCAAAAATATTAGACAATTATTAATGAATTCAATGTAAGAATAAATTAGTACAATTTGCACCAGTTATTTACAGTTATGTACAGTAATATGCACAAGTGGCAATTGCAGTTTTGTATAAAAGTCCTTAATGCACTTTAATTTTTTTTTAAATAATTTTGTTGAATCACAGAGGAAATTCTGGAAATTTACATCTAATTTTGTATTTATGATAAATGTCATTGTCTTTATTATTTCTGAATCATATTTTCATAATAACCCCTCCCTCTGTAATGTAACATGTTAGGTAATTGTTGTGAACAAGGTTCATTGCACCATATACCAGTAGGTTCACTAGAAATGGAATAAATTTACCTTATGGTGTCTTTGGAAGCATTTTTAATTTTTTGAAGGGGAACAAATTACTTGCACTGCAGGAGATGACAAATCTCTTTGTTTTGAATACAGTTGTATTTAGAACACTGTTGAAAAATTGTAGAATTGTTTAAAAGTTAGTTTTAGAAATGGGCCCTTTTTGTAACAGGTTGAAATTTAGATTGAGAGTTGGGAGAAGGGGGTTACATTGATAAAAAAATGTTTTCAAAGCACAACAATGCATATGAAAAATCCAAACTTCATTACAGAATACCCCTGGCTAGATCTGCTCATAATTTGATATTTTTTTAACCTAGGGTTTTGACATAGGAAATGAGAGATCATATTCAAATTGATATACAAGGATATTGACCTCAATTAAAGCACACCTGTGCTTCTTTTGAAACAGTATATTTCATATGTCCTGATTTAGTACATCATCTGGTAAAAACAATTTGTTTTCTTTTCTGTATCAATAAGTACAACAAGATTTCTGGATTAAAAGTGATGTGCAAAGCAAACAATTAGTTGTAAGAAAATGAACTCTCTGTTTAAGAAAATCAATGAAGAACCCATCTGTTTCATTGAGAGCAACAAGCATGGGAAAATTAATAGGTTATATAATGAAACATATCATTATTGATTGAAAATCGTTGCTTTATTTACTGAAAACCGACAATTTGTTCAGGATAGATGGTAGACTCTGTCTTAAAATTTGTAATACATATATTTCTGTAAAAGACACATATGGAAACCTTACATTTTTCCTGATCATTGAAAGTTTGTCCTTTCTTTCAGGAAGGCTGTCTATCAAAATGTCTATTAATGGTTTTGAATTAGTACATGACACTGTGTGGATTCCTTTCTAGCTGCCCTTAAAGAAAGGTCTGCCATCTTGAAGATTTAGAGATTTTAGATTTAACTGGAAACGAAACTCCATTATATTATACCCCCACTCGTGAGTGGATGGTATATTGGAATACCCTTGTCTGTACTTCTGTCCATCAGTCCGAAGTTTGCCACACTTTTCTCTGCTATTGTTGGAACGATTTATTTCAAATTTGGTATTTGACTTTATATATAGGGGAAGCGCATCATATGTGATTTTGGTCACCCTACGATATCAACTTCCTGGTCTGGCAGGACTTAACCATTTGTCCCTTTTTAATGAGAAAATAGTTCGAGTGGGGGTATACCTAGCACGACAACGTGTGTTCCTTTATGGGTTTGAATTATGATTTTGGTATTGGTTACCATTGTAAATTGTGGATTTTGAACTTTGAAAATTTGCATGGCCATTTTAAATTCAGTTTAAATTTGAACTCATCAGTGAATAGTGCATATATGTTAGAATGTTTACTAATTGTAAGATTTCTGTAACATTAAATTGAATGTAACATACTCTTTCTGTATTGATTGTTGTCTGTCTGAGAGCAAAATTCCCAAGGGCAAATATATTCTTATCAAATTAATGGCATCTTATTTAGACCATAATTTAATTCCCAAGGTAAATGTTCTCTCTCAAATATAAAAATTAAAGCAACTTAGCCACATTGATTGAAGTGAAAAAAACGTATTTTCTTCAAGGCAGAACACTGTATTATTCACAATTTTCTGTTTTATTTTGATCCTGGTAAATACTTTTCCTGGGTGATATTAGAGTTCATTAACAATTTTTTCGGTGGTTTTACACATACTTTGTGTATTTTGGCTATGGACCATTCTGTTCAGTAATTTTGTTTTAACCCTCATTCTTCTTGATTTGAGTTAAAGATTTTCTGTAGCTATTCACACTATTTTAGGTATTAAAGTCTTATAAACTTGGATTTCTTTTTCCAATGATGAAGTGTCTTGGATTTGAATTGAAATCTTCAAACTTTTATGGTGTCAGTATGCTAACCACAGTTAGGGAGTATACCTGTCTACAAATTTGACGCTTAAACTTTCTATCAAGAGGAGAACACAAATACTGATGTAGCAGTTGCAGTCCTATAGGCATTTATTGTTCCTGGTAGATCATTTCTGTCTTTCTGGACTTCGGATACTTCTTTTTTCTGGTTACCAGCTGTAACTAATCTGAATTAGAATTAACAGACAGTTTATTTTGTTTACTGATGTCTCATTTGGTATTTTGATGGGGGAATTGTAGAAGGATACCCAAAGTGGGGATGGTTTATACACAGTGTCATCTAAAACTTCTTATCAGTACAGAGAATTAAAGAAACTTTCACATGAACTTATTGTAACTACAGAGGGATAGCAGTCAGTGGGGAGAACTCAGAAACTTAGGCTGCACTCATGATGTTAATAACTAGGGATGGTATAAAGCTCATGATAAATTTACTCTTTAACAAAAATAATGTATAAAATATTGTTCAATGAATATTTGGTCCTGGATCAATCATTGTTTTTTGACAAGGCATTGATTTGTAAAACATTCTTTTCTGTGTAGCATCAAATAAGAAATAAATCGTAGACAGTATATTCATAAATCAGTATCCCTGGTCAGTAGCTAATTAATCTGTCATAGTTGTTACAGTACAGAAGCCAAAGTCATGTTGACTTTGTATGTATATTGGTTTTAATGTTTACTTTGATATTAGTTATATGTATATAATGGCTATTGATCCTGGCCAGCAGGTTCTGCTGAATTTGCAAAATAACAGTCAAGTTCGGAAGGAAGGAATGCATCTGTGCTGATATTGCAATTATTGGGAGGAGAGTCATTAAAGCATACAAAAAGAATGTACAAAGGAGCAACTGTTTCAAGTTAGCCTGTTACTATTGAGAGTGAAGGAGTCGAAGAAGAAAGTCCTTTCTTGAAATTTGTTTCAAACTCTGAAAAATATCATATGAATGCTGTTGGTTAATTCAATCAACTGCTTTGAATCGGAAAACATGTCATTCTTTAAAAAAGATGTTCATTATATATATATATATATATATCTAAACATGGAAAGTACCTTGACTTACAGACAGGGTATTGTACAATTACTGAACCTGTACTTATACACTAATTTTGGTTTTTAGGTAATCATTTATGATTATGTTTACCATTTTCTCCAATTAATTATCTCCCTGTTATATAACATGATTATTAAAATAAATTTGTAGACAAATTCTTATCATTAAGGACTTATATCCTGTTTTGTATGGACATTTAATAAATTGTTCGTAGACTGGCAAAACTTTAAAAATGCTGCATCGCAGCTTTTTTTTTTGCGGGATCCATTATTATTAATCAGAACATGGTGTTAAACTACAATGAGTTAATCAAAGAACTGTTCATTTCTTAAATAAAATCACCCCCCCCCCACCAACAGATTTGATGAGTGGATGACAAATTCCCATATTTGTTACCCAAGTTATTAATGTTGGAGAGTTGGAACTTTCATTCACAGACATGATCCATCAGAAAATTTTCTACCACAACAGTTTTAAGAGTATGAAGCCAACAATCCATGGACAGATGTTAGCCATTTGTTTGTTTTAATAACTAATTTTGCAGGTTATCAAAGTTGTCTAAAACATGATGATCCCATGCTTCCTATCAAACCAATTCCTGAATATTTGCCAAGATATCAAAAAGAAATATATATTCCTGAAATTAGTCACTAATGATGTCCAAACATATAAACCCAGCCTGCGGCACATGTCCAAAATATTAACTAACTCTTAAGAAAGTAATTTGTTTATTTGGGTATGAATGGAAACATCTGTTTTTATGGGGATGACACCCTTAACACTAGTGGATAATGCTATCAGGAGTTAAGTCTATTTTATCTGCGGCCCTATCAGTTTTATCATCTTCAGTTTCTCTAAAATTACCATGGAAATTTTTACTACATACTGATAAACCAATGTTTTTATATTGTGTATTGTTATCTGCTTTGATCATAATTTTGGTAAATATGAAATTATTACAGTGAATCATGGTCACATCTGGGTTACAAAGATGTTTGATAACTTGTAGTTTCTATGGAGACTTTTGATGAAATTAAAGATGTACAAATTGAAAGTGTGAATATCAGTTTGATAGTTGTGGCTTTCATTAAGGGAATCAGTTGAGTCGTTATGTAAAATTACTATTTGTTGGGATTTTTAAAAACTAAAATTTTATATTATATTTGGAACAAGGACTAATATTTTAGTTGACGTAAATAATTTTCTTTTTTTGGAGAAACAAAAGTTTTCAAAGATGTATGATAGAATGCTGGAATATGTGGTAAGTTTTGAAATAAAGAAATTCTAATTTTTTTCTGATATAAATTTCAAATTCTTTCTTTTTTTTTATTCTTTTTTATTATAAAAGATTTTTATTTTATTTTAGTAGAGGCAATTATGATTGTTTCTCTAAAGTAATTTACTTGATATGCTCTTTTTCATATTTTAATGATATATTTTGTGACTAAGATTGGCATGATTCTGGGAAACAAAACAGTGGATTTTTTTATGCCCTAGCTGCCAAAAGATGGAAATTAAGTTGAGCCCTTCATGCCCTTGTCTAAATGTACTTCAGAACAAGTTTCGTCCAAGATTTTTCAGCTCTTGTATGTAATACTGATTTGACATTTGGTCTGAAGTGTAAGTATTATGAGTTTTATTGTGCCTCCCCATTTCAGGTCCATCACTTAGGCAACAACCATTGTCTCATCAGGGG
>MJUU01031425.1:54630-76083 GCA_002080025.1 Modiolus philippinarum | reverse complement strand
GAAAGTCTCAAAGACCACTTATTTTTTGGAATTCTACTTAGCAACCATATATCCTAGAATTCTTTTAGTAACAATAATGACTATCAATAGGTAGATTTCAAAGATAATGAAGAAAATTATGCCAAGGGTGTATAACAACTGTTTTCTGTGTCAAACAGGGAGTGCGGGGATAGCTGTCGTTTCCGACAACATCTAGTTTTAAATCTGTTAACATCGGAAAATCCAGCAAGGTCTTCGGCTGGATTTGAACCTCTGCTTGTCGTCATCTATGGCAACACCCCCTGAACTATGTCCAGCGCCCTAGACCACTCGGCCACCTAGGCTATATAAAAATATAGCTTTCGGTAACCAGGTCATTCCTCCTCGTAGGAAATCTAGAGTTGTAACAGTTTAGTACACAATGAACATTAGGTGGGTGGGAAATAGATAGAAGAAGGATAAGGTTGCAGCAGGTAAGATACATTAGGTATACAGATAATAGTGTTGCACACAGCTCTATAAAATATGAATGATAATGTGTTGGTAAGGTGAGCTGCAAAGGTATAATATATGATTCCGAATGCCAACAGTGATGAAAATCATCTTTTTAAACCTGTTAACATCGGAAAATCCAGCAAGGTCTTCGGCTGGATTTGAACCTCTGCTTGTCGTCATCTATGGCAACACCGCCTGCACTATGTCCAGCGCCCTAGACCACTCGGCCACCTAGGCTATATAAAAATATAGCTTTCGGTAACCAGGTCATATAATTTCATCCTCGTAGGAAATCTAGAGTTGTAACAATTTTCCCTGAATTTCCTGTTTCTCCAGCTGGAAAATATTTTACATAGACTCGATCTTAAAGAGGCCACCTTTTCCCATTTCACAGGATATTTCAGTGGTTCCCACTTTACACTTGACATCCTTTCCCATTTTCACTTGCACTTTTTTGCCACGATACTGTTTCCTGCTTATTTAAAAAAGCCAACCCCGCTTTCAATACCACATTGAGACCCAATTCAAAGGTTGCAATAAAATGTAGATGGTCAAACAAATAAAAAAAAAGAAGTTCAAATTTGAATATTCCATGATTTAAATTAATTCTGAGTTAAATCTCCATACTCCATATTTTCAATACATGATGAAGACAATGATCACAAAACAGAACTGTGAAAGTACGATATAATACATATGTTTTGCCTAGAGGGATGTAGAAATATTTCATTCAAATTTAATATTATTAAATTATTTATGACAGACATGTTTACTTGTGAAAGATAATTGTGGTTTTCATTAGCCAAAGGGAACAATAAATATTAAATTTTCTTTGTGCATGTTATGTGCTAAGTGTCTGACGCAAAAATCACTTATGATTTATACAGAGTAACTTAGGCTATGTGTAATTCTGGAAAAAGACAAAAAATTTTGAATTGCATATTTTTATAAACTTGTTTACTTGAGTCCTTGTTTATCATTTACTCTACAAAATCAAGTTAGGCCATAACATTGAAAGGTAAGAGTTTTGATGCTAAAGATGTGAAAATCCTGACATCGATTGTTTTACCAAATCTTTTTTCAAGACTTAATAGGTTTAAGAACTGGAATTTCGACTTTATTACAAGTAAAACATTTCTGTAAATGCCTTTTGTGGAAACTTGATAATCATCTATTTATCTCCTATTTCCTTCATTTATGGGGAAATTATGGCCTTTTGGATTACAATTCCAAACAATTTTTTCTTGGCTTCCAGCAAATCTTAACAGCTTTCGTCTGTCCTTTGATCAATAGAAGACAGCAACCTATTTGATAATTTGTCATTTGTATAATCCAAGTTATTTTTCCTTATAGTTTTTATGTGAAATCAATTAGAAATTGTCCTGAAACTGATTGTCCAGTGGAAGAAAATGGTCGCCTGTTAAATGGTGATTAGTTTTCCTACTAATGTCATTTTCGGAAAAGACATCAAACTTAATTCTGGCCTTATTTAGCAGATTGGTGATCGGTAGAGATATAAAGATTTCACTCTATCACATAGTTATATTGTAATTGATCTTTGGCCTGGCCATTGAATGAAAATCTGAAATCAGACAGTCTAATTAAGTTGCCTTATATTTGCCTTAAGTAGAAAATGTTTATTTCATACCAGAATTTGACATTTGATTGACAGAACCAAGTTTAATTATATCTCTTGTTATTAAAACAAATCACCATTGGCACTACTGAAATATTCTTGATGAAACTTATTAGGACATTCTAATTTATAGATAAATGCTAAATGTTCTTTAAAATGAAAAAGATAAGAAGTCAAATATTTTGCATGTGCCAGAGTCCTAACTGCTCCCCAAAATTTAGAAATATTCACATTTTTTACTAATTTCCTGTAAATGTTAATTATCTAGATATCTTCACTACACAGTGTTTTTACAAGCATAATACAATATTTTTGTCATTTCTTGTTATTGCAAAAGGGAAGTCTCATTTGAAATTTATTAGTGTTAGTATTAAACTAACTGTATTAAATTATAAATTCAGTAAGCTATATAAAACTATGATAATATTCAATATTTTTTACAACTTTCTTCATATTAAATATTGATTTGTAGAAGTGTGAAAAAAACAAGAGTCAGAGAAAGTTCAACATTGAATATTGAAAACAGCAAATGGCAATATATACCAACTCGATGGTTTGTCACAAGTTTAATACGTCTAGGGATACCTCCCAAAAGTCTTCATATCACATCTAATTCCCTTTAGGTGTCATAGTTATTTATATCTTTCGAACTTTTATTTTCTCATGAATATTGTTTTAAAAAACAAAATAAGCTTTGCATCAGCTTACAATGTTTTCTCTGGGTAAAATCTGCTCTGTCACCCTCCCAGCTATATGTTATTTATATTTCTCAAATGATATGACAAGTTTAAACCGGTTTTGACCCGTTGGATAACTTTTCTTTATTCAACATATGTTGAATAAAACCCCGTGCTATTTCCCACCATATCTATTCGGAATACAATTATCGGTGTTTATCATTTATCATTAGAGAAAAAGATTACACCACTTTATCCTGATTATTACCATATTTTATCCACTCTCGATAGTTAAATTTTAAAATTTTAAAATGCTTGGCAAGCCTCGCAATTAAAATTTTAAAATTTAACTATCTCTAGTGGATAAAATATGGTAATGAACGGGATCTTGTGGTGTAATCTATATATTGATTATAGTTTTATTGTTAAATAGGGGTTGTATATCTCTTTGTATTTTTATTTCAGTCTTATATAGAAAAAGGCAATGATTTGTTAGAAGAGGCCAGTATGCTAGCCCAGTCTGGTAACTTTGATGATGCTACAGGGTATAAAGAATTGGCCAGGACCTTGAAGAAACATCTTCAGGACTTTACAAGTCGGTTAGAGGCCACAAGAGAGAGAATAGAATGTACTACAAAGTGCTATCATTTGTTAGATAAGGTAAATGCATGTTTCCATGAAGGTGCACAAGATATGCAAGGTACTGGGATTAAATATAATTATTGAAGTGAAAGGCATATTAGGCAAAATTTGTATTATATAAATGAAGCAATAGCGTTGCTTTAAGGCTTGTAACAATTTTAAAAGCCCAATTATGACAGCAGACATATCCTGACTTTATTAAAAAAATCCTTTGAATATGGCCACCCATGTGAAAAAATTCTATAAATGCAGTAAATCATGAGACATCATAAAAAATCATCTTTGATAGAATAAATTATACTTCTATAGCATTGATCATTGTAAACCAGTGAATAGATAAATTACTTGAAAAATATCTAGTCTGATTGCTATGAAATTTGGCATACTTCCCTCTTTTGTCAGTTTTATATTGCAAAAACTATTAATTTTAATTTCATTGCACATGAAGTATGTTGCCAAATTTCTAAAGATGAAAGAAAAAAAATACATCAGCATCATGTAAATTCATCATAAAATAAGTCAAACTTCAAAAAAGTAATATGAATTGTTATGACGCCTCCCTGAATTTGAACTATTGTGAGATTCCGTAAATTGAGAAAGCTACGTACTTAGTGTCCTCAGAGTCTCACTCTCATTTTAGTCTGATATGATCTCAATACATGATATTTAATGGATATTAGGTGTTAAGCAAAGTTGTATACTTCAAAGCCTTGACATAAGTGTTTTATCCTGTAGCTGTCAAGTGCAAATTACTTCATGTTATCACACCTAGGGCCAAAGTCATATTTTCTCCAAGGAAATTCGTGTAAACTTTGACGTAAAATGGAAACTTTGAAAATGGAAAAATATTTTTTATTGATTTTGACCAAAATTGGAATTTTAATAGTACCAGTGCTATTGTGTAAATAAATGTTATCACATGCATTTAGGTAAATTTCTCTGAGGAATTCGTTTGTGACTAGAAAAAGAAAATATACATGAATTCTACAAAGACCAGAATCTGGAATATATGACCTCAGCAGTATTGTGTGAAAAACAAATTTAATTAACTTGATAAATTGGGTGTATAGTAAGCAATAGGTATTGCGGGAGCATTAAAATTTTTAACAAATTGGTATGTAGTTTTAAGATAGCTGCAACTTTGCAACAGAAGTAATAATAATAGTTTGTATGTGTGGAAAAATGTTTCAAAATAAAGACAAAATAGTCAACTTTAGTACACTGTGTATTAGTAGTTTGTGGCCAGGTGATCATGACAAAAAAACACCAAGACACAATGTGACACATATTATACATAGTTTATTAACAAACAATGATAAACAAACTTATTAATTATAATCAGGATATTTAGAAAATGTTGTTAAGGTGTTTCTATTATAAATTGACTTTCTTACATCCTAATACTAAGAATTCATAGTCATAGGTTTCACATGTAGGGAAAATTTCATGAATTGGGCTTGTACTCAGTGTATTACAAAGGCTGTTACATTTTACATAGTTATAATTACAGAGACACCACATACCAACCTTTTTGTGACACATTCAATAAAATGTTGAAAAAATATTAACTGAATTTTGCAGAACACCAAAAAATTTAATATACTACTAACTACCTTTAATGGTAGTATGTTGATAATAATTTATAGTAAATGTAATTAACTTTCCAATAATTTCTTTCTTTTGCCTTTCAGAGTTATGAATGGGCTTTAGAAGCTATGAAATATGTAGCCAGTATGAAAATGGACCATTCTACTACATTAGAGGGACTCGAAAAATTATTACGTAGTTTAGAATTATATTTACGACATCACCCTGCAATGACTGAACAAACATTTGCCAGTATGACGGAACTGGCTCAGAAGTTACACAATGACAAACTATTAGACCAGTGTCGTGTTGCTAAGGCCAGATGTGTAGAAACAAATAATTTATTGAATCTCAGACTTGGTACATTGCGTCGTGCAAAGGAAAAAATGTTACATGAACAAAATCTTTTACCTTCAAATAATGTTTCATCTCCTTATAGTAGCCCTGAACATGTGTCTTCTCCTCGAAGAAGTCCACATAGCCTTGTTTCTCCACAACAAAGTCCTGAACGTACTCGTATCAAAGAGCCTAGTCAAATGAGTCGAAGTTGTGATTTAGGAGGTGGAGAGTGGAATCCAGCATTATCGAGCACACCTGCAATTCCAAATCGTGCAATCCATCCAGCATTTAGAAAGTGTGTTTCTGATACAAACTTCTCACCATGTTCGGCAAATTCTTTTATAACTGAGGATTTATCGGATCATGTTGTGACTTCAATTCCTAAAGTTTTAAATGACACAACATTAAAGTCCTCACGTGAGGATTTGACGGAGGACACACAGCATAGTGCTCAGAGTGACAAAAATGAAAACACTTCTTCCACAACGAATTCCAATGACTTTGTGTTTACACCTCCTAAAGAACCTGGAAATACATTTTCTTCTAGGAATAGACCTGTTAAAAAAATGTTAAAACGAACTACAGCAGTGCCATTACTACATGATAATGTAAATGTATTAGAGAATGGACACTCAAATTTAGTGAAACGGACTAGTTCACCTTTACCTAGCAACACAATAATTGAGGAAGATGAAACAAAAGTTTCCCCTTCACAAAGAAATCCCCCGCTACATGATCTTCGTCCCGTCAGTATGATCACTGCCAGTACAGATAGTCTTTCAAGGTATAGAATTTTGTAACCTTTGAAAATAGAATTTATGCAATCAGTGGTAAAGAGAAGTTGAAAATGGGATTTGGTTATTCAATGGAGATTAATACTGAAAATGATGACAACTGGGAGAAAGTGTTTTTATGCCCCCAGATCGAGGATCTTTTTGTTTTTGTCCTGTCTGTCAGTGCGTGACATCCGAAACTTTAACCTTGGCTATAACTTTTGAAATATTAAACATAGACTTATCATACTTGGCAAGTATATAGATCTAGTCAACAGGAACATAAATATACCCCCAAAAAATTAGGTCAGGTCAAAGGACAAGGTCACAGAGGTCAGAATTTAAGTCTTAGATTCCATTTTCATATGTTTTGTTTGTAAAAAAAGATAACTCTAACCAAAATATTAAGATTCCATAAACTAATACAAGTGGTGCTGTGGGCATATGTAGTGTTTCACAAACACATCTTGTTAAAAAAACTGTAATGTTGTAACATTACAGAAGGTAGCAGCTTTTATTGTACGGAAAAATATGCATGAAGCAAGCCAATTTAAAACAGATATATCTCAACTGAGGTAACCAAATATATATAATGAAAACAAACAGGAAAACCTTTAACATGGTTAAGGTGCATTTGAGCATTTTTAATAAGAGATGTGAACTCTACTGATTAATTGTATTTGACTGTTTGTCAAAATATTGTACTTTCAATTTGAAACAACAGCATTTTAACAATTGGGTCTTCAGATGTTTCAGCAGGAATCTAATGCGATGTCCTTTGATATTTATCCCTGTGGTATAATCTGTACTTCATTGTTACAATTTGTTGACAGTATTTGTCCTATCAGCATTAGAATTGAAAGTATTACATTGTATTACTGTTACTTTGCTTAGGGTAAAACATTTAGGCTTACCAAACCATCCTGCATTACCCAAATATGTAAAATGCTGCTGGACACTATGACCTAAAGGAAAAAGGCAGTCGAGACATTTGAAAAAAAACCTAAACTGACTCCTAAACTAACATGAATGCACAACGATCACAATCACTGCACAATATTTGTGTGATCTGGACAACCAAGGGTAAAGAATAGTGGCCACTTTCACCATATTGTAGCAAGTTAACAACTCAAAAGGTATCAAACATTCTTTTTTATTAGGGTTTTTCTTAAGACATGTGTGGGAGGTTACTTATTGAATTTGTGTCGGGGATCTTTATTCAGTATATGCCTATAACCATTATGAAAAATTGTCTAAAATGGTTGTTAGTTGTAGGGATATTTTGAAGCCTCTTCCCAACCTTTCACATTCATTTTAATGTAATAGACCTCACTGTGAAAGCCAAGTAAATCAAACAACTGTGTTAACCAAACCTTATATTTATTCCAAAGTTTTAAGGATCTAGACCTATAAAACAAGTTTAATACAACATCACTGTATACATTTGCATTCCAGTTTACCTGAGGAAGAAGATCAGGAGAATACTTGTAGAAGTCCTCCATCAAGAGAATGGAACCCTGTGGAATGTGGCAGTCCTCCAACAAGGGAATGGACCCCAGTCCCTGTCAATACACATTTATCTGAGTTCAATAGGAATGTCCCCACAGGTCCTTTAGCAGGTCTAAAGCTGTCAGGCAGTGAATCCAGTAAAAGGTTGGTTTAGCTGAAATGTGCATAGCAGTTTCAGAATTTCTTCAGAAAAATGAATAGGTTTAATGTACTTAGGAATACCTAATTTAAAGCAAAGTCTGGTGTCTTCACTAAGTAAATCAGACTATTTCTGCTCTTATTTATTTCAACACATATACTCACTTAGACATTTTTTTTGGGGAGGGGGGTTTGAATGATGTTAACCATTTCAGTAAACATCTCAAATTTAATTGAAGCCTTATCTTATGTGCAGTTGCTTTACCATACAGTTAAGCCTTTTTTTCTGGAGGTAGTTGATAACACTTGTCTAATTTTACATTTTAAAATATTTACTTATTTGATGCTTGCATATCCACCTTTGGCAACATATGAGAAATTCAATGAATTGATATATTTGCTAATTTTTCAGTACTCTAGCTCATGTGATGTGTGAGATGGTTCAGACAGAGAGGGACTATGTGCAATCTTTACAGTTCATTATAGAAAATTATATCCCAGAATTACAACGAGAAGATGTTCCTCAAGCATTACGTGGAAAAAGAAATGTGATTTTTGGAAACATTGAGAAGATATACCAATTTCATTGTCAGTATTTTCTACGAGAAGTTCAGATGTGTGAACAAAAACCATTTCAGATCTCACATTATTTCCTCATGCATGTAAGTTTGGGTTTTTATAGTCATAACAAGTATTACCCCTGTATGTAGCTATATATCATCAAAAACAAGTATCTCAGTCTTAAAAAAACAAAATCTATAGAACCTGGCTATAGCACAAAATAATATAAAATGTGTTGACCAAGCCATCACAAAACAACAAAAACCTAACTTTAGAAAACATGCTGTGTTATCTCTTGGTATCAATATCTCTATATTGTGATCTTGTTAAAACTTAACTGTCTGAAGGTCTTACTTTTTGTAATGAATATTGCTATAGCCAGCATGCTGATTTGAAAAAAGCAAGCAAACAAAACAAAAAACGACCAAAAAAGCATTTCATTAAATCTCACTTACAAATACAAGGAAATGTTACATTAAGTAAATGTTTTTTTGTGTCCACTGATCCAGATCAAATTTTCCAAGTTGATACAGTATGTAGAGACTCTTTGTATTTTTAACTTGAATGATATAAACATTTTAAAGAATTAAAAATTAAAACAATCAAAATGTTGGAGAGGAGGACCAAAATTTAAAGAACCTAAAATACCAAAGCATATAAGTAACATTTATATGAAGAAGATACTCCTTAGTTTCGAATAATTTAAATCCTTAGATATTTTTATAACGGCCAATTTTTGGTCAAGAACTGGATTACTGTGAGAATCAGTATTCACAGAGACCAACATTCCTCAAGACAGAATGCTCTAAAAATTATTTTAACTATCATAACTTTTCCAGTTGTATTTATGGTTATAATTTAGTGTTAACAGTGAATGGTGTATTATGTTTTGTTTAATGTTTACAGGAAAATTTCTTCTACCTGTATGCTTTGTACAACAAAAACAAACCAAAATCTGATGCTCTGATGGCTGAATATGGCAAAAATTTCTTCAAGGTACTTTAAATTTAATCTGTATTTTATGTTTTTATAAAAATGCTAAACATTGATTATCTCATTTTTGCTGCACATTTGATTTGTTATTGTGACGCCTGCTGTAAGCAGAGTTGACACATAGGGATTACAATCCGTTGTCGTACTGCATCGTCTGTCGGTTTTTTATCCGCAACTCCTTCAAAACTGCTTGTCCAATTCCACCAAACTTTCAGGATATGTTGTTCACCTATTTTAGTTGTGCACCTGATGCTTGGAATTTTGGTTTTACAGATTTTAGAGGTTCATGGAGCCAAAATAACTCATTGTTAATCTGGTTTGTTAATCCACTACTCCATCATGACTATAATTCAGATTCCGACCAAACTTGCAGGATACATGTATGTTGTTCACTTGGTGTAGTTTTGCTCCTGATGCTTAAAATTTTTGGTTTTACAGATTTTAGAGGTTCACTAAGCCAAAATAGCTTATTTGTTAATTCTGTGTTAATCTGTGACTCCTTCAAATCTGTCTGCCAGATTCCAACCAAACTTTCAGTATACACTTCTATGACTGGAACTGCAATAGCTCGAACACCATGGATGTCTCGAACCCATTTTGTGGTCCCTATGTTCAAGTATAAACATACTTCAACCTCGATAGCTCAAACACCCCTCTAACTCGAACTGTTTTCATTGGTCCCCTGGGTGTTTTAGCCATTAAAGTTCGACTGTATGTTGTTTATCAGATCTGGTTTTGCACATAATACCTAAAAATTTAATTTTACAGATTTTAGAGTTTGCCAAGCCAACATAGCTCATTTGTAAATTCAGTTTGTTAATCTGAGTAAGTCGTTCAAAAATAGAATTTATATTATAAACAAATTTGCAGGATATGTTTTTCCCTAATCTAGACATGCACCTGATACTTAGAATTTTAATTTTACAAATTTTAAAGGTTCACTTTGCCAAAAAATGTCCCTTTTGAAGTGCAGATGACACAAGTGTTCAATGGAACACCCATCAATTTTTGCACAATATATGTGACTATAGAGATTCAGAATCACAAACTGACAAACTAGATTTGACTCAATATATGTACAAACTTCATTTATATGATGGCTGTCTTGCATCAGGCACATCCAAGAACAACTTATGATATTGATACTCCTCTTTTATTTTTATGGTTGCCTCTGTATCACTGTTTTCTTTTTATACGACCGCAAAAATTTTGCGGTCGTATTATGGTATGGCGCTGGCGTCGGCGTCGGCGTCTGTGGACAGCATAACTTTAGTTCTAGTGAACGGATTGTTATCAAATTTTAGTATGATGTTTGTTGGCACAAGCTTAAGCCCGGGTTTTAATTTCGTGTTCCCTGCCCAACCCGTTTTTGAAAAAGAGGCAAAAAAGGGGCCAAAAAGGGGTAAAATTAGGTATTTTCGTGTCTGTGGACAGCATAACTTTGGTTCTAGTGGATGGATTGTTTTCAAATTTTAGTATGATGTTTCTTGGAACATTCTTGAGAAAAGTTTTTTTCCTTTAGGTTTTTGCCCCACCCATTTCAGAATTAGGGGCCAAAAAAGGGTTAAATGAGGTGTTTTCACATATTTGACTGTAGAATCTTTATTATTTATTGGATTTTGATGGGGTTTGTTTCAGTGTGCTCCTGAGGAAATTTCCAATCTGTAGTATGCCAACGGATTTCACGTAGCATGTACCACTCACGAGATAAATGGGGCCCAACAGGGGCAAATCTCTAAAAAAATAATTTTTTTATTGTAAGTCCGATTTTTATGCAGCTTTTTTCAATGGATTCCTTGCGAAAAATTAATATAGCACTCAGCTATTAGATTTTTGGTAACTTGTTTCCTTTCCCAGCTATGAGGGGCCGAACAGGGCCAAAATTGCGAATTTGCAGATTATGTAGAATTTTTATTTTTTATCGGATTTCAATGAGATTTTTTTCTTTGGATTCCTCTTGATCTAAGCTTTCAGTGGTATGTCAACGGATTTTTTGTTGGTTTTACCGTTACCGAGCTACAAGGGGTCAAAGGGGCCAAAAATGCAATTTTTCTAAATATGTCAAATCTTTATTTTTCATCGGATTTCGATGGGATTTTTTTCTTTGGATTCCTCATGATCTAAGCTTTCAGCAGTATGTCAACAGATTTTTTGTAGGTCTTACCGTTTCCGAGCTACAAGGGGTCAAAGGGGCCAAAATTGCAATTTTTCTAAATGTGTCATTTCTTTATTTTTCATCAGATTTCGATCGATTTTTTCTTTGAATTTCTATGGATGTAAAGTTTTAGTTGATAGTACATATTTTGCATAGCTCTTACGGCTTTTTATCAGTAAATAATCAAAAGGGTTTTTTCCCTATTTTGTTTCTAGCTAATAACTGTGTCTAGCTTCTTTTTGTGTCCATCTAATTATTGTGTCAAGCTCTTTACTGTGTCCACATTCACTTTAAACTACTTTTGTTGAAATTTCAGTGGTCGACATGCTGCGGTCGTATCATGCTGCGCTCAGCGTAGCCCTTTATTACCTTTAAGAATTATCAAGTTAGATACAGTAGACTCCGCCCAATCGGATACAAGAATTGTCAGAAAAAAATATTCTATTTGCCGGCAATGGGGAATCATTCTGTTGGCAAGAAGAGGTTGAAATGTTGAAGGGCATGACACCATGTAGAAACGTTGTATCCTAGAACCTCATTTTTAGACATTTTGTAGTTAAAATCTATTGTTTCATTGCAGAATCATTGTAAATTTGACAGATTACGTCACCATCGTAATCGGGTCAAACTGTGTATTGCCAGCTGACTGTTGAAAATTAAACAATGTATTCAAAAATAAATAAAACTGTTTATGTATCTGAATAAACTTATTTTTCTCTGATTTGTGTTTTTTATTTCCTCTCATCAGTGTGTTATCATCCCTTTATTGGATCGTATAGTTACAATTTTCATAATGTGCTAAAAATAACTTAGGGTAAAGCCAGTTTGTAAACAAAATGGCGGCTGGTAGGTCAGCGATCGATCTTTGTAGAATCTCACTGATTACACAATTTGGAGACTTTTTATAGAAATACACCATGATCCATGGACCTAGGACTGACTTCTTGTAATAAATTATGTTTTATAACCGCTGTGCATTGTCTCACAGGAACTTCAAACAAATATGCAAATTATGCAAATGACTTCTCATCGACATTTATCTCCCTTGCTCTGTTTTACACAAGAAATACACAAAACCATTGACAAATCATGATGATCAAATGATTTCCATGCCAAAAAAATTAATTAAATACAAAAGCAATAGAGAGGAATTCAAATCATATTTTATTCTTTTATTTAATACATTATGTTATTTATTTTCATTGTACATACATACAACAATATGCAAATTACCTCTGACTTCACGATCTCGCTGCCTAGACAGAAATACACAAAACCAAACAAAATTCTCACTATTAAAACTTATGAATATACAAACCAAAAGAACTGAACACTATTTATGTTTTATTTTTTAATAATTAGGTTACATTCATTGATTTCCTGGCAGATATATGGCTTCGTCAACTGTTGACACTTCCGTGCGAATGTTTACCTGTAGTTACCTGTAATTAGAATATTCGATTTCAATGACTCTGATCAACACAAGCCCCATATTTTTTATTCAAATAGGCGATATATTCTCTTATCCGATATCCAATTAGGCGGAGAAATTAACACTATAACTATGGGAAATGGTTTGGTGTTTTGAAATCATATTCGATTTGCCGATATATTCCTTTATCTGATATTCGATTTCATGGAGTCTACTGTAATAGCTTTCTTTGTCCAAATACTTGAATACAACAAGTATATGATCTTTATTATATTCTATGTAATATTTCAGAGAAAACAAGAACAGTTGGGGGACAGAATGGATTTGTCAAGTTATCTTCTAAAGCCAGTACAAAGAATGGGAAAATATGCCTTAATGTTAAAACAGATCATGAAAGAATGTCCTCAGTCTGACCAGGCATACCAAGACCTTAGGGTAACAGAAGAATGATAGTCTGAAATAATATATATTGGACAGTATGTTAGTGACCCAATATAGTAAATACACCGTCAGTACACTCTCCCCCAATATAAAAATTAAAATTTACTGACCATGTTTATGCCAAATTAGGTCACTAACACTCTGTGTAATGTTTTTATCATACAGACAGTCTAGTTAACAAATTAAAAATGTTTCAACAAATGTATCAGTGTGTCATGGAGACTTCATGTAATGACTGGCACTGACCTATATCTTTCAGTTGCCCCATATGGAATATATAAGTTCAGCATGTGACGTCTTTTGACCAATCAATGTTTAGGAAATTAACTAGAGGTAGGATACAACTAAATGTGTCGTTCAACAATTGAACCAATGGAGTGATACAAAAATAATACAATGAAAAGGCATTAAACTGATGCTATACATGTATATTAATTCTGAATAAAAAGAAATAATTAAAAATAAAAAATACGGAAGTTACTGTTGATCTAGTTTCTGCATATGCGCATTTCGACAACTTATGTCTCTTCAGTGCAGATCAAATCAAAACGTTTGGAAATCCATACACCAAGATATGTGTCAGCTGATAGAGAACAAATTACCAGTAGGATCTAAAAAGTACAGCCAAAATCAGTTAAGGACAGAGCTATGCATATGGAATATAGGACATTTTGTTTTTGATACAGACTTTATCACGGCCAGTATCAAGTGAGCCCGTTAGGGCGAGCTTGATGCGTTACGCCGTGATAAAGTCCGTATCAAAAACAAAATGTCCTATATTACTTTTATCGGTAATTCCCAAAATGATAAATGTGACTCTATAAAAAATTGAAGTAAGCTTAAATTTCTATTTAAGCACAGTTAATCTATTGTTTATTGCACTAATTTATATGCATTCTACGTTCAACGTATTAAGTGTATGAACACGACAAATAGTACAAAACATGACGTCAGCATAGCAACCGGCACGTGACGCCTTCACAGTGACCCGATATTTTCGTGGTAGTGTCCAGTTTGGTGATACTGAGAATATCAGTCTTTGTTGATCAAAAGAAATTCATACAAATTACCGATAAAAGAGGAAGATACTCCTTAGTTTTGAACAAAATGTTGTTAAATTTGATATTGCAAGTTTCCAAATGAAATCAATTTCGGGCCAACACCAAAATACTGGGTTTTGTGAATACCCTTTGGACTAACAGTCCACCAGCAGAGGCATTGGCCCAGTGGAAATAAATAGAAAATACGGAAGTTCCCTTGTAAATATTGCATTAATTGTATTTGTGGTAAATGTCATCTAAACTTGTTTATATCTATTTTTTTTTCAACAGAATAAGAAACAATAACTACTTGTTTAATTATTTTCTACTTGTCTCAGAACAATTTTACTCAGCATGACTTTATTCAAATAAATGAGTTACTGCCCTTTTCAAATCATTTGTATGCATGAAAAACTTTTAGCAGCATGAACAAGCAATGTACTGTTATTCATTTTCCTCAAAAACTAGTGTTTGTACCATCAAAGATACTCAAAATCCTGATTTAAATAAATTTAATTTTGTAATTATCGTATTTTATATCATTATTTCAGGCAGCTGAACAAATGGTCAAATTCCAATTGCGGCATGGTAATGACCTTTTAGCCATGGATGCTTTGAAGGAATGTGATGTAAATCTGCAAGAACAAGGGAGATTACTACGTCAAGATGAATTTCTAGTGTGGCAGGGTAGAAAGAAATCATTACGACACGTCTTCTTATTTGAAGATATGATCCTATTTAGTAAAACAAAGAGAACTCGACATGGGGGACCAGAATATTATGTCTATAAACATAGCTTTAAAGTGAGTTTATTATTATTTGTGACATGTATTATATTGAAAACAATCTGTATTGGAAAGTTGCTGTCACAAATATTAAGTTCTTTATATATTTACATATTTTATATACAAGATCCAATGCAGACATCTCAAAAATTAACTGTAATGGAATCTATACAAAATGTCATCTAAAAGATTTTTAGATGGAGCACATGCATATTTTTAAGGGAGCTTTTTAAGCTTCTTAACTTGAAAAAAAATGAAAATATTAAAATACACCCACTAACTCTGATCAAAAGACAATATAAACATTAGAAAAATTCAAAGACAAGCAGAACAGCACAAAATGATAAGGAATGTGGCATGTGATGTTTGTTGTTGTGTTTTATCAGTAATTTGTACTTCTTTCCTTTGATGTGTACTGACCGATAAAGTATCGACGTACTGGACCATATCAAAAATTTATTGGGTCAGTACGTCAGATGACATGTGTGAACCGAAGTGAAGCGCATTAATCTGAATTCAAAGTCAATCCATGAATGAAAATTATCTGCGATTACAAACAGTAAACAATTTTGAAATTGTTCGTCTTTTAAAAAGAAAACATTTCTGAAAAAATCATACCTTGATACTGCAATAAAAACATCATGCAGGCCATTAATCCAATCAATCGGAATCCAATCTTTCGCTAACTCATAGTTTGCTTCTTCTGAAAAACTGTCACTGATTTTAAATGGAGACAAAGAGACGCCTACCCCATTACTGCAAACCCCTACAATACTGAATTACGTAGGGTGTATTCAGTGACAAGAAAGGCACCATGCCAATGTCAAACTTCAGTGTGTTTGACAAATTTATCTTCTTGAATGATGTGCATTTGAAGCGAAAGATACTTACGATGTTGCAGCATTGATTTCCTGTTGTTTTATATCAGTTGAATGGGCTATCCTTCCTTGTTGGTGACATTTTTTCCAACGAGAATAAAATGGTGTGACGTGTCCTGTTCAAACTAACGAACAGAAGGATGTGACGTCACAGTACCTTGACGTCAACAAGAATTGTGCACAGTACAGTTTACACAAGAATTATTCTCCAAAGAAAGAGTTCACTTCATTTTTTAAAAGTTTAACCAAGAAATTGCAATATTTGGAAATTCCCGATAAACAGAATATAGGATATTTTGTTTTTGATACGGACTTTATCACTGTAACATCACTGATATATTACCATGATAAAGTCCGTATCAAAAACAAAAGGTCCTATATTCTATATATCTATGCACTGTTGCTGTTGAAGCTATTAAAAACTGTCTGCTATAAGATAAAAGAAAAAACATTTTACAAAATTCAACCTGATGCAGTAAGTTAGTTTTCATTTCATGAGAACTTAATGCATGCAGAACAATAAACATAAATGTATTGTAGTCCAGACTTATGAAAAAATAGTTTTTGGTATGTTCCCACAAAACACAAAAACATTCCGACAATGTTGTAGCAATGTTACGCTTTTGTTCCTAGAACGTTACAGAACAACCTCCCTGGGATGTAAGAGTGTAGACTCCCAGTTTGGTTCCAGGAACGTTGTGGGTAACGTTTCTGGAACATTGTTATAACGTTCCAGGATGGTTAAAATAACGTTAGTATCTGGATGTTGTAGGAACGTACAGCAAGGACATATTCTGTATGTTATTTGGATGTTATCAAAACATGTTTTTATTTTTTTAAGTATGCTTAAAGGATTGATATATTGTACTCTTATTATTTCAAAGAAATCCCCCTTTTTCATTTGAAAAACAAACACTGACATAGTTTTTTTTTCTACATCTAGTTCAGACATATGAAACAGATAAAATGCTAACACAATGGTTTCACTCTTTCCAAGATATCTGCAATTAACATAAAAAGCACTTAAAATAATAGATCTACTTATCTAAATTTGTTGATGTGTCCTTGTGGTCCATCTGTCTCCGAGATTTCAAATACCAAGGGAGATAATTCTCCTGTCACGTGATCATAAAAATCTGTCTGCAGTAAATTGCCACGAACCGGGAAAGCAAATTATTGACTTATTTAACAAGAACATTTTAATTTTAGATATTACTGAAGGAAATAATCTCTTCTATTTAAACTAATTGTAATGGAATGCATTTGTGTAAACCCCCCCCCCCCTCGAAAAAAATGAAGATTTCCAAGAATGAGTGCTTAAAGGGTCATGAAATGGAGAAAATATGTTTCTTTCAATCAAAATGCATCAGAGTTTATTTCCTTGCGCAGTGAGAAAGATAACAACCCAGCACACGTTGTGTGCCCGCTAGGACGTCCCTTGGATGTTTCACCAATGTCTCAAGTTTCTGTGTTATATTGTAACGTTTCTACAATGTTACCAGAAAACAATAACACAATCGAAACATTGTCACAATGTTTTGCAGTAATGTTGTGATAACGTTTTTGTTGTAACATTGTTTTTTATGTTGTGAGAATGTTGTTACAATGTAATAATCCCGGTATAACATTCTGGGGATCAATCCCTAATGTTCTGGGAATGTTACGTGTTTACTGGGTTACTCCTAAGGAGAAAGTATTGCAATTTTTGTGATATTTTACACAAAACAACTTTTTGGCAAACCAGCAACAAATGTCAGGAATACAGAGGGAGAAAATTTATTAAGGTAATGTGAGACAAGGTAAATTGGCATTTAGAATGCAGATTTAAATTTTTGGTTGTCTTGTTGTCAATAAAATTAACTCCATGATCAGTAGACAATACTTTTTCAATGAAAATTCAAATCATTGCATATTTCATTCTGTATTTATTAGATGGCTGATATAGGTCTGACAGAAAATTATGGAGAATCAGGGTACAAATTTGAGATATGGTTCCGTAGAAGAAATATTGGAGAGAATTACATTTTTCAGGCACCTAATTCTGATGTTAAACATCATTGGATTAGAGATATTTCAAAAATTCTCTGGAGCCAAGCACTGAAAAATAGAGGTAAGCAAAGTAAAATTGATTAAGACACATGCCGTAAACAGTGAGAAACATTTGATGGTTATCTACCTGTACCAGGTTTATACTTAATTTATGGTTAAAGTGGAGATAATTTTCATTTCAGCATCAAAAGAGGTTATTGATATGCTAATTAATAACTTAATACCGAGGTTACTGTGAATTTACTTTCTGCATATGCTCATTTCGACAAATTATGTCTCTTCAGTGCAGATAAAATCTAAACGTTTGGAAGACCATATACTCAAAGATATTTAAAAACTGACAGAGAACAAATAACCAATATGATCTAAATGTAAAGCCAAAATTAGCTAAGGACAGAGCTATGCATAAGGGAGATACTCCTTAGTTTTCAACAAAATTTACAAAAATTTAGATATTGTAAGGTTCCAAAAATAATCGGCTTTTGGGTCAGCACCGAAGTACTGACTACTGGGCTGGTGAATACCCTCGGGGACTAACAATCCACCAGCAGTGGCATCAACCCAGTGATAACAAAGGTTATTATCTTCATTTTGACCATATATAACTCCCTTGGTACAGGGAGATCCCATGTCACTCATTCTAGACAAGAGTTTGCTTAATTTTATTTTTCAAGGGATATAATTCCATGATCAATTACCACCAAAGCTAAAAATATGACGTTTAAAATATTTGAAGCTATCAATGCAAACAGCATGTGTCTTAATGTACAGTTGAGAATTCATATTATATGATGCTTATAATTATGATAAAAGAAACATTCTTCTTCAGTTCTAAATACATTTTGCCACTCTGAGTCCAGTTCTTGAAAAGATATTCACATTTTTCAATTCCAGTTATTAACAAAACTCTACTCTATTCATAGCTATTGTTACACATAGACAAGCAAATCAACAGGACAAAGTCACATGCAAATTTGTACAATTCCCCTCTCAATAATTATGCTAATCCCTGACCATTAGAATGTAGTTATTGTGGAAGTACATTTATTCAAGGGCAACAATTTTCATAGTTTTCATAAATACCACTGTTTTGTTGGTATTTTAATTCATTGTTTCAAACTTCATACATTGAAACTCTAGGAAAAAATATACATTTCATTTTGAACTTAATTTCGTGGTTATAGCTAACCATAAAAATCCATGAAATTTGGAACCCCACAAATAATGATACTTTTACAGTATCTGCTTTATTTATATTTAAGCTATAAAAAAAATCATTAGTATAATTGTATTTTTTTTTTTCGATTGCAGATAGACATATGACAGAGATGGCAACAATGGGTATTGGTAACAAGCCTTGCCTAGACATCAAACCAAGTGCTAATAATATACAGGATAGATTTATTAATTATGCTGTCGGGAACAGGGGAGGTAATAAATATTATTAGGGTGCATGGTAGTCTGTGTTTTATTTTCATGATTAAGTAAATTTTCTTGGCAAAGTGAATATAAAACAAGAGATGAAAAAAGCTGCAGTAAGGAATATAGTCACAAATGCAAAACTTAAATTAAGTACAATAAGGCCATAAAAAAATAATTTATTGGTTCACAGGCCCTCCCTCATCTAGTTTGAGGCTTGAAAAAAGCCCCTCATTGACCCTATTTTGTGCCATTTCAATAAAATAAAATATAAAAATCACCTCCCTCACTACATTTTTGGTGGTTTTTACAATGTAAAAAGCTGCCTCATCTATTTTTTGGCAAATAAAAAGATAAAAAAAATCACCTCCCTCCCTCATCATTTTAAATGAAAAATTGCCTGAGAACCAATTAATTAATTTTGTATGGCCTAAAATATCTGCTCAACACCCAATTTTGTCAAACCATTAACACTATACAATGTGTAAGACAGTAAAGCAGTGAAACACAGTAATCAACAAATGTCTTGACAGAATATTTGTTGTGGGACAGGCGCATAGAAAATTATCAGGTTAACCTTCGTTGGAATTAAGAGTTTGATAAGGTGAAGGAAAATCATTTTTACAGCTAGGACCTTTCGAACAATTATCAATTATAGTTAACTCTTTCAACACCAAGTAAAATTTCACTAGATAACCCCAATACACCACAGTAACTTTCATGAACAGCAGTAGATTTTACCTCATTTAGAAAAATTATTAATTAAAAATATAAATACATTATGTATTACTATGAATTATATATCAAATTAAAGGGGTAAAATAAACTAAAAGATGATATACATGTAAAAAACAAAAACAAAAAAATATATGTTTTGAGAAAATATTATGCAATAAAGATAAAATTACAGGTAAAATCCAGGTACGATTGATTTTTATGGTCAAACATACAGTAAATAATTTTTAAAAAATCAAATCTAACCATCAAGTGAAAGATTTATTTAATCCAAAAAATCCATGTAAAAAATATTGCCACAGAAACCTTTATCCATACATCTTTGTGGAGGTCTGTGTCATCCTCCCTTTTTCTATCGCCGGTCTCGGTTTTCAAGTTTGACATTGATGAATGTTTTGTCCGGAAAAAGCGAATGGAAGGAGTCAGAAGCCTCGTGCTCTTCTCAGGCGTATTCTGACATTATATTTGGCAATATTCTGCACATTTTCGACGGTAATTCATGGTATTCAGACCCTTCATACGCGTACCTGGATCAAAATCTGTCAAAGTCTGATTGGTCATCAATTTTGACTGGCCACATCGCAAAATAGACATAACAAGTCATTCTGTTTATTCCCCGTGCATAAACAACATTCAGTTAAAAAAAATCGTCAAAATTTTAATCCCATGAAAGCTCCGACTCCATTGACTTTGTTGCCATTCCTTCAAAAAATTTTCCATTGTCTTTAATTGCTTGTAATTCGATTGTTTTGGCCTAGATTCCTCCAAAAAGGTTGGAAAGTGAAAGTAGAATCTTATCATGATTCAATGCGCCGACATATGCACAAACAACACTTCCTAGGTCATTGACAAGTCAGTGAATGTTTGTAAACATTCTCAGACTGGAAAAGCGGTCTGCAGTGTTGAATGATAGTACATTTGTCAGACCGCTTTAGCGGTCTATGGTGTTGAAAGTGTTAAATAAAATTTAAAATGTGAGTGAGTTTATGTAGTTTGATAAAGTTTTAATTTACTTATGAATTTTAAATGTTAACTTGTGCAACCCCGTCAAGGATTTCAAGATTTTTTTATGGTCATGAGTTACATTTATCAAAAATATAAGCTCATAGTCTTCTTTATTACAAAACTTTAATAAGTTTGTGATCTCATTATTCCAGCGAGGACCAGAAACTCAGTTGCTGTATCATCAT